>CATKHJ010319474.1:0-24659 GCA_949750685.1 Vernicia montana
GAAAACAAGTTCAAGATTTTGAATCATCACCTCTTGATCTTCAACTTTGATGGAACTTTCTCTTTGATCAACCAAGAAATGAAGTAGAGAAGAAGAAATTTTGAGAGAAAAAGCTTTGAGAGAATATGTAATGTGTTCTTACTTTTTTTTTTTGAAGACCAAATGAAGAAAAAGATGAAGAAGATTACTTTTTTTTGGTTCAATGGTCTTGATTTGCTTATCACCAATATCCATGATGTGCCTTAGGTGTAATGGTGACTTAGCATAGGTGATTATGTAAATAAAACAAAGAAGTACACTTAGTCTTGATATGAAGAAAGATGAAGAGTTCAATTAGTTAAAGTAAGTTGACTACTTTTAGTCAACTTTAGAGTTCCTTAAGCCAAAATCAACTTCTCCACCATTTGCCTTTCTAATAATCACCAAATAACTTAATAAAAATATAATTATACTAAATTAAACACTAAAAGGGCCGGCCTTCACATTGAATTGGGCTTGGAAACCCAATAGCCCACTTAAAAGCCCAACCGAACCATACACCGATTCGTAAAATTTTCCCATAATTTTTCTTCGATCCTTTTTCACTAGCATAATTTTATATCACTTCCCATATCATAATATACACTATTAACATTGATACTTTGCTCCTTTCAATCAAATTAAACATATAAAAATTCATACAACATCAAATATCCAAATCGAACACTTTACACACAACATAAATAAATGCATCGATTCATTCCCATTATGATTACTATAATGCACTATCTATAGATTACATATATTCTATATCATTTCATAGCTCAAATGGGCTATGGAAATCTCGGGTATTATAGTAAGCTTCTTTTCCTTTCTCTTTTTATTTATTTATTTTATTTTTTCCCTCCTTAGGATTCGCTTTTTGTTAGTTAATTAAATTGGTTTATCTAGATTGTTAGTTAATTAAAATTTGAAATAATTAATAAAACTTAGTTAATCAATTATATTAATTAATTAATTCAACCCACCTTTTTATCAATCAATCTAAAACATGATAAAAAGCTCAAACTAAACAAACCCCCTTCGCAAGAAGGGCGAACTACATGGATTTTGATTTCCATTCGAAGGGATACGTAGGCATGCTTGTCTAAAGCATCAAATCCAATTAAAATAAACTTTCTTCGTCTTTCACCTTCTTCACATTATTTAGATCTTATTTTTCTTTATTTTATTTATTTACTTAGGGGAATGTGTGACTCTCCTAGAACTCATAAGGGTTAGAGGGAGTATCTCCTAATTTAGTTTATATTGTAAATTTAACATTTCTATTGCTTTCTTTATTTAATTCTTTTATTACTTTTATTACTTTTTTTACTGCTTTACTTTAATTCATACATATTTAATTATTCATTCATTTATAACTATTCATGAAATTTATTTTAAGTCATTATGTATTAAAACTCGCCGAACTAATTAAAATAAACTGAAAATCTAGTCCCCGAATCCTCTTTAGTTTCGAAACTAGTGATATTTTTCCTTTGGGATAATAATTGGAGTCAAAATGAATTTTTACCTTATATTTTTTCAAATAAAAATAAATTAAGGTGGCGACTCCTAATGTACTTTTTCAAAATCAATCAATCTGAATCCGAATCCGAATGAGCATTTCGATTCCCTCTAGCGAATCAGATCGGTGTTCGGACGAGACCTCACAGTAATAAGTAATAAGATTTTGAAATATTTATTAATCACTAAGAGTAAAACAATAAGTTTTTTTTTGTTTTAATAAATTTGATTCTAATTGAAACTCAAACTTGAAACCTTTGAGTTCTGTTGATAACTCGAATACTATTGAACCAAAAGCATATAAAACAACAAGTTGTACTATTTTAATTGAAAATTAATTCAACATTCATTTGATTCAATTTGGTTTAATTTTTTAAAAGTTATCTTGAAGATAGTTAATATAATTATCTTTTTAGAATCATATAGGTCAATTGGTTAAATTGATCAAATAGATGAGTTGATCAACTAATTGACTTACTAATCTTTTTCCGTATGAGTATATTGAAAATTTTGAAAAGAAAAGCAAATAATTAAGGTTTAAATCTCTGTTTTTTGGATTACTAATATTAGAGACATTGTTTTTCATGAAAAGGAAAAGCTTCTCATTTGCTTTATTGTTGTAATAGTGATTAGAAAGAAAGTTATTTGCATCATATATATATCATCTCAGCAGCTGGAGACAGTAGGCTAAGTCCTTTTTTTTTTTTTCGCCAAATAAGTCATTTTTCTGTCTTTAATGCCTCAATTTAGTGTAGTTTAAATCAAAGAGATGTGAATTCCAAAGTCTAGCTTATCAATATTAATTTTATACCCTGCGTGATTATTGTTATTCCAATTAGTGTACAAATAGTTGGTTCGATTTAAAATTGAACTGAATTAAAATAACTAAAAAATCAATTTTTTTTTATTAAATCGAATCTGAATTTAAAGTAAAAATCGAACCGAACCGAATTAAAAAAATATAGTTTAGTTCGGTTGATCGGTTTTGGTTGGTTTTGACTTTTTTAGCTATTTCTCTCTCTCTCTCTCTCTCTCTCTTTTTTTTTTTTTTTTTATAAATTTGAGATAAAATTCAAGTATATATATATATATTTATATATTAAATTTAGTCAGTTCAATTTTAATCAATATTTTTGGATGAAAATTAAACTGAATCAAAATTTAATTTAATTTAAAATTTTTCAAATTGAATCGAATTGAAATTTTAAAAAAATCAAATCGAATTGAATTGAATTAATAAATTCAGTTCAATTTTTTAATTTTAGTTCAATTTTGTTGACCCGAACTCCAACTCCCACAATCTAACCAAATTAATGCAATAGTGAATTGTAGTTAGAGGTATAATGGAGTGAGTTTACAATTTTTAAATTCAGTTCAAATCCAATTCATTTTTATTATGACTAAATGTGCCTTATACGCAGTAGTTTTATTTTTCAATTTATAAATATTTTATATTATAATAAATTATATATATTATTCACTAATATATAGAGAAAAAAATAAGTATTTATATATTTAATAATATTATAAATTTTTAACTAATCGATAACAAATTATTAAAATCTAAATCTTACTATAATAAGATTTTTTTATACAATAATAATAATAATAATAATAATAAAATGTAAATCCTACTATAATAAGATCTTCATGTGCAATAATAATAATAATAATAATAATACATATCTAACTTAGAGAATATGAAAAATTAGTAATTGTGTTTTTGTCGATCAACATGTTCTCCCCTCTTCGTACATTTATATATATTATATAAATTATAGATAAATATTTAAATTCAATTTAATAAAATATTTAAAAAGAAACTGTCAAAATTTAATCTCATGTAATACAAAATATATATTCGATTATTAAATTATTACAAAATGTAAAATTTGCACATTTGCATTAGCTGTGCATAGTCTTGTGTGCCTCTTCTTCCTCTCTGATCATAATCTTTTTCTTTGACAATTCATCAGCCAAGAACCATACACATCATAGAAAATATATAATATCCAAGAATTCAATTCGAAAGATGGAAATTCTTAACATGGACCCTTTAGGCCACCAATGCTTGGAATTTTGTTAACTTTCCTTCCATATCATATCAAAATCTAGCTGAGCTGTGTGCATATTTATTATGCCTAATGGGTGGTTGGGTTGTCAAGTTGTTTTTCAAAGAGATATTAATATATTATGTATATTGCAGGGTATCAATTCCATATAAAACATTATCTGTTAATTGTTGGGCTTTTCTTATGTATCCAAGTATTTATACTCTGTTGAGTTTCTTGCCCCCATTAATATAAGTCTTTTCTTTCTTTGGGCAAAAAAAAAAAAAAAAAAATCAATTCCATATAAAACTGAACTAATATCAAAATAGTATAAACTTTTTTCAATTATCAAAATCGAAACCTCATTTTTAATCTTACCACTAAATCAAAGTTTTGCCGACACAAATGATATTACGGATCAATTTTACACCACAAATGTTGTTTAATTGTTTTGTTTCTAGTTGGAATAGCTTAATAAGCATTAATAGTATGATTCTTCCAATTATAGGAAGTGAAAAGAAGAGAATCTAACTGTTTAATTAAATGAGTGTAATCCAGATTGGCGAAGGAAGCGACAAGACAATGATCTCATGAAAGCTGAGTCTTCTAATAGGACAATTAGTATAAACTACTGTGCACTGATTAGATTAAACTCCTATATACCCTTTATGACTTCATTATCTAAATCAATCTTGTTCATTTATTTTCTGATTCTCTGTTATTAGAGTCCCTAAACATTTTGGCATGCAGTAAAATAATTCTTGTTAGATTAAGAAAAAAAAAAGGTTAAATAATGTTCAGAGGCAAGATTGAAACAACAGTTTACAGATAAATTCAATTCATAGATGTGGTTTTGACTTACAACAACTTCTATATGGTTATTGCTATATATATATATATATATATATATGGTTTTTTAATTTACAGCTCAGGACACACTTAGGGAGGACAAGGAGGCAGTAGTCTGGCTGCCATTAGGTGACCTTGTCACCAAAAACAAAGATTTAACTCCTCAAAACCTACTATTATATATGTAGTTTGTATACAGAAGATACTGTAATATCACAAAAGTGGATGCCTGCCTCATTCGATGGAGTTGGGCACCTTTCTCTTTCCAACAAGTGACCAATATCAGGGCATTCCTATGCAGTTATCATGCCAAACATAATTATGTATATATCTCAATGGCTGCTACTCACATTTGCACGCTAAAAATCCAATTGCAAATTCAGCAGCTTCATTTGGTGGGATGCGTAATTTTTCGTGTAAATGTGGCCAAGCTCTCCAGCTACTTGATCAGTGGCTGAACAGTAAGATCATCCATGAAGCTTAGTTTGGCTGCTGCAAGAAATTATTAAGATGTTCATTAGAAATATAGCAGGGTTATCGCCAGAGGCACCAGCAACATGATGTAACAGAAGAAAAATATAGTCATACAGATTAATAACATGGAATATCCGGAGTCACACAAGGAAGAAATTATATACCACATCTTTTGCTTCTAATGCATTGTTATACGACAGAATCAATGATTCAGTATCAAAATTATGTGACAAAGCCATGTAGGATGTAGCAGTGTTGCCATTGCCACCCAATATATTAAGATTCCACTTTTACTTCCTTGAAGGCTAGTGCATTACTAAACTATAATGGATGCGATATGCAAATGTGGTAATGAAGTAAAAAAAATGAACAGTCTAAAATGGAAAGCCAATGTCTAAATCCCAAAATTGAATGTCACTAGTTATGGGACTGAGAAAATCGATCTACTGCATCTAGGGTGGTATCATTTTGATACTAGCAGAACTTTTGACCCCAAACTGATTGGAGCAACAGACAGAAACATTCAAGTAATTTGATGACTACTTAATATAAATCAAGAAATCATATTCAAACCACGTGATAATCCAATATACCAGAAATTGGCTTATTTAGATGGCATGCTAGAAGCACTTCCCTTCTTTCCTTCAAAGAAAGTTATAGACACTTATTCCAACTTTGATGGGCAACTATGTAGTAACAAATCAAACTCACCGTAAGATCATGTGATATCTTAGTTCATAAGACAATCACACTTCCCATGAGCACAATTGAAGGGACTGCTCAGGTAATTCAGTAATATTCTTCATGGTGGCTCCCATATTGAAGATCTTTCTAAAATTTTAAATATGCATCAAAGCATTGGAAAGAGTAACACCAATATTCTACTTGATATGAATTTACTTGAACATTTTATGATAAAAAAAAAAAACTTCCAAATTACCTACATACATCTCCAAAAAGTATCATCTTTACAACTACATATGCTATCGCACCAAAATTCCACATAATAATCTACTACTTACAAATTTACTTGGAACCTTAAATACCACTGCATAAGCTATCCCACTGACATTCCATATAGGCCTTTGGAACTAAAATTGTAATTAATAAATTTTTATCCACAAAATTCATTATTGCAGTCTGTTATTTTAAAAAACTAAAACTAATTGTTCTACCACTCATTTTCCTAATCCTGCACATTAAAAAAATCATCTTATGCTCTCTCCCTCTCTAAAGAAGCATTCATGCAGTTCCATTATTGCAAGTGCAGTATGTTAGCTGCATTGCTAGTTATTATATAAGCTCATCAACATCATTAGAACACTTCTTCTAGTTGAGGAAGTTTTTCAACTTCTTTTCTTCTACAAACAAATTCTAAAAAGTTCATATTTGACCTCCTATAGATCAACACTTTCTCTGTATAATTGGATTTAAAATACAAATAACAAAGATGAAACTGATTAATTATTTTCTTGCTTTTCAACAATTGCAATTACTTTCACTTGTACAATATTTTTGAAAATAAATTTGGATTTTCTAAATTATAAATATCTGGACTTTCATTGGAATGTCTGGTTACTTCAGAAAGGTTTGTACCAAGAAGCAGCTCTATTTTACTTTTGGCATGACTGCCAGATGCAACCCAAAAATAAAATTCTCTCACATAAGCTTCATATTTTAGCACTTTCCAGGGATGGCTGTCTACGAATTTTGCTAATAAGCAAGGCATAAGTTTTATTATCAGAGGAGAGGCAGTTTTACGGTTGATCGAAGTTGACTACGTCAGAATGCTGTGAAAGATTACAAGGGAAACTAAGGCTGAAAGTTCATTTTCAGCACATTTGAGGAAAAGAATGGTGAAATTAGAAATCCAAAATCCGCAGTTAATTCTGATGACTGTTACATAAAAGCCCGCTTGAATATACCATATAAAATTGAATTACTCCATGTTGTTTCATATATAAAATATGCAAAAATTACATCACTGGTGTCTGAATTTTTTAAAATTTGCTATATTGGTGTTTGGATAATTTTTTTTGGTCTGACAAGTTCCTCACTTTTAAAAATAATATCATATAAGTGTTTTTAACCATTTTCCGGTCACCAAAGTGCTGATTTGCAACTCTAAAATATCTAAGATTGGAGAAATGATAAGAAGAGAAAATTTTGAATTGTTGAATACCAAAATAAGATTTTAAATGGAGCTGGAGAGTTGCAAATCAAGAGAGATGAGAGGTTCCCAAGAATAACACCAGTTCAGGATTTGGCAGCCAATATACACGAAATATTGAACAAAGCATGAAAGAAAAAAAGAAAAAAAAAAAAAAAAAAACATTTACTTAATAGGCCACAGAAAATTAAGCTTGAACTCACCCGGGAATACAAATGCTCATCAAACATGGTAACCGCACATGGTCCTGATGAAGAAGCCCAACTACCAGGGGTAGCGTCATATCCAGGTTTGGGAGCTTCAAAACTTCCATTAACATGAAAATCCACAGGGCTTTCTTGTAGATTCATCTCTGCTGCAGGTTGGAATTTTGTATCATTCAGCAAATTCAGATTGTATGGCAAGTAAGGGTACTGCCCAGCCAACTGCAGCCTCAGTGATGCTGTTCCACTCAATTCATTAAGAATACCACTCACACCATTTTCTTGACTGGAATTAGACAGCTCTGAACTTTTTCCAGTGCCAAAGTAACCAGAATAACTCCCGAAGGAGGAACTTGCAGAACACTCGACATCCCTAAAGAAAGAAAGTTTTGTTTATTATGTTGAGAATACATCATCAAGAGTCTTCTGTGTACAAGGATCATAAATGTAAAATACTTGTTATTCTTATGTAAATATTTGTACCCTATCTTAGACTCAACTGATGCAAGCCTTAATCCCAAACTATTTGGCATCAGCTAAATATATCTACACCCGGTTTAGGCTACATTTTCAGAAAGATCTTGAGCTGATGTTCAATGGAGTATAATTATGTGACTGTTCAAATTAATTTCACCCGAATAGAAAATTTTTCATATTGTATTTTCAACTTTATTATATGGAATTAATTCATTATAATCTTATGAAAAGTAGACTTGCAAAAAAATTATATACTTCTTTAAATATTTTCTTTGGTTATGTATTTGACATGAAGGTTAACAAATCACTTGTCAATTAGGGTCTATTTAATAACATCAAAAAAGACCCCAAGTTTTTAAAATTTAGCGGGGGCAAGTGATGCCACTCATGGTAACTTGTCTCCACACTTACTCGTGTGTGTGCATGTGTCCATATTTATTTGTACATTTATGCAAGTGTCTTGAAAGACTAAAGTTGCCAATCAATATATGGGTTTGAAAAAGCAACTCTCCGGATTGTCACGAGGATAATACTTGGGAGCACTAAATTAGAAGTTTTTTTTTTAAGAGGCCCACGCACCTATGGGCAAGTAAATTTGGATCGTCCGGTAACACAATCTGTTGACTGTCATTATTAGGAATCCATGGCATAGGTGGGAGCTGCTGCTCAGCACCCATTCTGAAAGGTACATGCAGCCCATTTTGGAACTGCAAGCAAGGTTAGTTTAGATGATATCTTCTAATAAAGATACAAAAGAAAGACATTAAGGAAAGGATTAAGCCACTCTTTACCTGACTATTGCATTCTAGCGACATAAGCTGCTGCTTTCCTAAATATTCCTGGTGAAGAGAAAGTCAAAATTGTTAGTGCAGCTGTTAGCAATGAAGAAAAGATATCATAATTTGAAGGGTAAAAGGAAAAAATTTGAAGTCATTCAGTTTTCCATCTGCGTGCTGCAAAGGGGATCTCTTCATTCAAAATGTTGCAGCATTGTACATTGTTTTTCACTTAAACTGCTTAAAAACTCCAGGGACTCTTTTACCATTGGGGAGTTTTAATTGCATCATTTTCTTTGATACTTTCACAGAAGAGCTCTCCATTTTAACGAAAATTTGACTAAGAAAATATGGCTCCTTGATCTCCTCTTTTTCATTCAATTTAACGAAAAAAATTTCAGACTTTCAAGCAAGATATTTGTCTTAGCAACCACTTTCAATAACATTGTAGATCTCTAGATTCATGGATTTTTCATATGCGGTTTCAAGTGCAGATCAAAATTTAATCCACATGAAACCCAAGAATAAATGTAACCTTTCTGAAGGATGCCAACCACAGGAATGCTAAACATACCTTATGAGCTCGAATTTGATTAAGCGATTCCCTGAGTGAATTTTCCAATTGACCCAGATGTTCTACACTGTTAATCTTATCTGGAGTAGTCCAATAGCTGCAGAAACCCAAGGTAATATAAAAATTAGTATGGGGCAGTGAGCAGTTTAAGTCACCATACAAATGGCATCAAATATGAAAGCTGAAAGCATAATTGTACAATCAAAGATTTGCAGCTTTTCACCTCAATCTTTTATGTACTTCAGATAGTTGATTCTGCAATAACCTCGATTGGTTTGATAAATCCTGATCAATGCAATTTCAAATGTGTAAAACATGTCACTAGCTTAAGTATTGAAGAACAAAGAGTTTGAAGAGATCACATTTATATTTGAATTGTTGTTTTGAGTCCATACCTCTATTGTTTGAGAACTGAAATAAAAAGGAAAAAAAAATGGAAAGCAAGAAGTGTTTTAGTACATATACTTCCCCGAAATATGGTCAACCTGAGAAGCTAGAAAGTGATGCACTATGTCGACTAATACATACCTTGTGCCCAGAAATTCAGGTATGTTAACATCATGGTCCAACTTCTTAAAAGTTTTCTTTAGTGCCTAGACTCTCAAAAAGAAAACAAACGTCCTTTTAGCAATAAGAATGGAAAAAAATGTTCTGTAATGAAAACAATGGTAAGAGAAAAGAAAGACATTGATATTGATAATGGGAAATGGTTCATAAGAAAGGACTTACTTCAAGGCTTTCTAACTTCCTGTTCCAATCAAATGAAAATGCAATTAAACTCTAATTCCAAAAATCAACTCACATACAAGATGGCTACAAAAAGGAAGGAGGAAACACTCTACCTTTTTGCCCTTTCCTGAGGTGTTAACTGAGCAAATTTTGCAATGACTTCTTCAATACTACTCAAATCACGGAAAAGAAAAGAAAAGAAATTTTCAACAAATTTTCAATATTTATAATTTTAATGATGATAACAAAGGTGATGACAATCATGAAGAATATTGACAGGAACATAAAATTACTATAAATCTAAAAAAGTATTTTTCCACTGCCAAATCCTTAAAAAAAGACAAATAGATCTAGAATGCATGTGCACATGAAAAATAAAGAACCTAAGCCACTCACATTGCTACCTATACTCTTAATCTAACTGCATTGTAGCTTAAACGATGAACAATTAGCTCCTGCTCAGTTCAATCAAGTGCAGTGCTGTTAAGCTTTGTCTGTGCTTTTAAAATGAAATAGCTCAATTGAACAAGAAATAGATATGTAATTTTATAGTTCACAAGCTACATATCCCTAAATCAGGACAAGCATTAATGAGAGTACCTCTTCTTTCCTTTGCATATTGAGGGCTTGCCAGTCGGTGAAAACATGAGAAGGATAATGTCTATGTCACATAGAATAGATAACTCCTTAGCCTTCTTCATGATGCCATGTTTCCTTTTGCCATAGGTCGCTTGACGGCCATTTGTGTTCTCCAATTTCTTGATCTTTAGTTTAACCCTACCCATCCTGCACATTTAACATCAATATTTCACAAACCTTGAAAGAGTCTCATAACCTAAATATCCACACATTTCAAAAAATTAAATCCTAATTTCCAACATTGAGCCTATAATTCAAAAAATGCAAACATCAACTGCATCAATTAGAATCATTATCATGATCAAATCAACGTACCAAGATTAAACAATTTGAAACGACATACCAAAATGTTAATATAGGATGGGCGAAACCCAGTATCGAGATCACACGAACAATTCAAATCAACCAGAAAGGAGTATGAAAAAAATAAATTTTGAAACAAAGGATAAATGGGTTTTTGATAAAATCAGAACAAATGAAGATAAAACAAAACAAAATAGACTAAACCCATGTAAAAAATTGAAACAAATACACAAAAATCAAACGAATTAAAAACAACCCAGATTAAAATTCAAACCCTTTTTTCTTATTTCCTTTTTCAATTAATTTTTTTTTTTCAAAAATCAATACACCCACCCATGTGAGAAATGAGGGATTGAATAAAAACCAGGAAAAAAAAAAAAAAAACTTACCCAAATGAGCAAATCAAACGACGAGTTGAAAGTGCATAATTGAAAGGTCTTAAATGTGGGACAGGTCGATCATTGAGCTGAAAGAGAGAACAACCAAAAGGGTAGAGAGAGAAAGGAAGAGATAGAGAGAGAGAGAGAGAGGTGTGAGCTTACATATAGGGTTGTATAACACGACCGGGTGAGCGGCAAAAGCGGTCATAGAAGGGAGCTTGAGAATCGGGATCGTCAGAAGTTTCCCCAAAAGCCCCAAAACCAACCAAAAAACCAAATTATTATATAATTTTACCAAAATCATTCAATTTCTACCTTTCAAAATTCATAAACCTCTTTGGAGGTTTATCAAACCCCTACCCGCCTCACTCAAATTTCTGTTACTGTTTGGTACTTTGGCCTTGTATATTTACCATATTGTCCATGTTCAATTGCAATACACAATGTTGGATATAAGGTTAAATTAGTCATTTCCTCATCTAAGTATTTCACGTTTGTAACCACCTTAACAAAATAACAATTTTGAGAATTTTGTGTTTGCATTAATTAAGGTTTTATTATTATTAATTATACACGTTGGAGATTATCAAAAAAGGAAAGTTAGGGAATATAGGAAATCAAACTTATTTCCCTTATGGCATAGGATAATTAAGTACTCCATTGCTCAATAACTTGATCACAATGCAAGTTATTATAAATTATCATTCTAAAAAAATAAAAAAAAAAAATTAGTTTATATCAATTAGTTTGAAATTTGTTTTTAGCCAGAAAGATATATTAAAATTAATCAATGATCTTAACTTTTTCATGTTAACTATGTTTGAAATTTGTTTTTTTTTTTTTTCTCCTGAGAGATATATTAAAATTAATCAATGATCTTAGTTTTTCATGTTAACTATGTTTATTATTATTATTATTATTATTATTATTATTATTAAACTTATTCAATTAAGTCAGTTTGATTCAAACTCTAGAATCGAAATTGAAATTAAAAATGAAATCGAATGGGGAATGATTATTTTTCTCATGTATTTGATTCAATAAGAAAATTGAAAAAATCATAATTAATTCCTTACAAAACTGTTTGATTTTTTAAATACAGGGATCGGGATGAATTTAAATTTTTTAATAAATTTCTATAAATTTGATTGTTAATGTACATATATATTGTTAATAATATTTTTATAAATATTATAATGGTAATATTTAAATTTTTAATTATTTTAAATAGTGAAAAACATTTTAAATAAGTATTTAACTTTAATTTTTTAATTTAAAAATATATGTTAATTTTTAATTCTATATTTTGTTAAATATTTATTTGAGATAATAAAATTAATTTTTATTTTTTATCATTATTTTAATTTTATTAATTTTAAATATTTATTTATTTATTTATTTTTATTCAAATTTATTTAGTTAATATTTAATTTTATATTTTTATTATATTTAATATTTAATATTAATATTTTAAATAATGCATGACAAATAATTATATATTTGATCAAAATAAAATATTTGACTTAATTATCATGAGAATGAGAATTTGATTCATTAGGAGAAAAGAGAAATGAGTGATTCTTTCAAATAAGTGAATCACATTTCAATTTAATTTTCAAATATTTTTTTCACAAATCAAACGTTAGGAATCAAAATCGTAGATTTCAATTTTGATTCCAAACCTTAATTTAAGCTAATTAAACCGCCAGTTGAATTGATATTATATATCCATCATTTTGATGACATAACTATCACATATGTTTTGCATTCATTACAAGTTTGCAAAATTATTTATTATTATTATTATTATTATAAGGGAAGAAAGCTCGAACATAGAATTTTGTACAAGTTGAAAATATACACCTACACAGGCTAAACGAGTGTCCATTAATTAACTTTTAAATATACAAAGACTATATAATCATTTTTCTATTTTAAAAACATATAAAGACCATTCTATGATTAAAAAAAAAATAAACATTACAATTTATTATTTTATTTTACGAAAATAAATTAACACTTTTTTTTTTGGGTTTGGGGGGGGGGGGGGGGATTTAAGTTAGATCTGCCAGTCTTGCTCAGGCCAGCCCTTTTCCCTTCTTACATATTTCCTCAACTTATGTCTAGTTCATTTTGCTGTTTTACTTGTCTCTTAGATTTCTTTCAGCCTTATTTATAGAATTTTTCAGTGTTCCTTTTGTTTTTAAATTAGATCAAGAGAATAGATTTGTATTGCCTTCTCCTCCACCATCCCATAGGATTAATGACACAGTTTGATTCTGTTCTACTCCAATTTAATTGCACAAGCCAGTAATTATGCGATTTACATTCAAAAGTATATATATTGCCAAGGAAGAAACAAAGGCATAAACCTTCTCAAAAATATGGCCTGGATTAAAAACTGAGACATACATGAAGAATTTTTCTCAGCAGTAAGTGCAGTTGCAGGTTAGCCTCATTCTGGAAATGGAATGCCTCACATATTCTGTAGATGAAGCGCTTGGCCACCTAAATCCAGGGCATGATTTCCTCTCAAATTTACTTGCTAGCTATTCCATACACTTGAGGGTTTGCAAAAGTAGCCTTAGACAAGAAAGCCGTGCTTAAATCAACACCTGAAAAGCCAGCTTCAAAAATTTTCTTTCCTGTTTCTCTAGTTAGGTGACAGCCATCAGATACTCTCTGTTGCAAAGGATCAAGGACATTCTGCACAAATCTAAGAAATGTTCCGTCTGCATCAAGCAACACCATTAAAAACATAAACAATAATAAAAGCACAGAAACTCTTCTAAGTTCTACATTTGTAATCAATCAAGAAGTTTAAGCTCCGTACCTTTTGCTGCCACATGCTCCACGAATAAGTAAAGCCCACCTGGTCTAAGCACCCTCTTTATCTCTAGACACAAAAGGTTTTAAGCTTTAATCTCAGAAGCTTGAATTTTCAGACTCTTACCACAACTCTATCGATCCATTCAGCAAAACCATTTAGATTAGCATAAATTTTGAGAGCGTATAACTGATATCAAATGATCTTACATTTTGAATATATTTTGCTGAAATTTTAATAGGCATAAATTGTTTTTGGATATGACACCAACACGGAAAATGGAAATATATTTAATGCTGATAGATGTCTATTAATCAAACTATTTTATGTGGTTGCATACAGGTAATAAAAAAAGTCTGAACAATTTGCAAGAGCACAGAGGATAAACAAATTGATACAGCAGTAGTTTGAGGACTGTTATTTGTCAAGCCAATGTAGCCTCAAGTCAATCTTGATATCTACCATTAAAAACATTAAAATGGATACCTAAACTAAGATAAGATTAACCAATAAAAGATATCCATGAGAATTAGTTTTCACCATGTTTGTCCATTTCTCTTTACACCTATCTGCACAAAGATGTTCAACCACCAAAATTATTACGCCGAACAAAATAGCAAATGTCTTCTCTTATAGAGCAGAACAGAACTAATCCAGAACAAAGTAACCATTAAACTAATGGCAACTGGAGAAATTCAAACTGAGCTATTTGTGTTAATTTTTCTCTAGCTTGAGGCTGTCCCTTTGAATTTATATTTTATTTTTAAGGAATGAAGCTTCACTAAGCAGAAACTTAAGAATCCAAAGCAACAAGACATGACGACTCAGATTGGACTTCCTCAATCCAAATTCAAACATCACCAACAAAAATGGCAAACTCTGCCAAAACCATGAGCAAGCTTATTAGGTTATCTCAACACATAAAGCAAGAAAAATAATTGAACAAGGACGACAGTAATAAAAATGTCTCCTATAGTCAAACTAAGGGATGATAATTCTTCTCTCTTTGATTGGATGGCCTGCATCATAGACAGACAATCACTTTCTAACAGCACAAAATTGAAGTTGCTGTCTCTTTGAATTTAAAGTTGGTTAAAGTTCAGAGAAACCAAAATCTTCAGAAAATCAATTACCTTGCAATGTCTGATCAACATCAGTAACAGAGCATAGTACAAGAGTTCCAACTACCGCATCAACAGAAGCATCGCTCAATGGTATAGACTCCCCAACCTGGATATAGGCAATAACTTCAAAATTGACAAAGAAAAAAATTTCTGTATCCATATTAATATTGCAACAATTTCAATTGAAAAAGTATATACATTACCAAAGTAACAAATCAAAAAATTAAACCTTGAACTTAGTAGATTTTTGATCTATCTCCCTAATAGCAAAGAGACTGGACAATTGATTTGAAGGAGCAGCAGTACAGGTCATACTGCCAAGTTAACAGGCAGTTAAGGTATTCATAATTGCAGATCTCCTAAACTACTAGGATATGAATGGCAGTTTATTAGATCAGACTATGAATGCAAATCTTTTAATAGAACCCATCTAATTAAAAGTTCTAATGTCAAATCATTTTAGTTCCTCCACTGTTACTTGGTGTATTAGTTTAATGAAATTACATGTAATCAACACCAAGTAATGCCAGTTATTTCTTTTCCCTCTAAGACAAATGAAAGATTGACACTAATGGAGGAAGGGGAAATTGGTTGCAGGTAAAGATTTTTGCTTCTTGTCTGCACACTATTTCCCCCCCTAATCCCCATTACTGTAGAAAGTAATTTTATACCTTTCAGGTTGCATTTTGCCATCATGTGCTGGCTATCATGAAAAGGCTAACTGTGATACAACCACTGATAACAAAAAATAGATCACTCAAACATAACCAACAAGTCCATTTGCAATTTCTTTTACTTCTTTCTGAGAAGGTAATTTTCATGTAAAGCACAGAATACCATCTATGAATTCACTAATAGATAAAGGAAATAGGAGAAGCACAATACTGCTTGTATAAATTTGAAATTCGCAGGCAGTACACCAGCAGCCTCCGTTGCTTCCCGTGCATATTTTTCCATCTTTCCATTGGGATCCACACCAAAAACCTCTAAATCATCACCACTAGCATAGTATTTGAGATTAGGACCAGTCCCAATGCCAATCTCCAATATTTTCTTGGCCTTTCCCCTCAAATTAGTAAAGAGCTGTGACTTGTAAGCCGCAATCTTACCCAAAGAACATAGATATTATTAAATACATTATAGCATCAAATGGGAGGAACCCAAAAAAACCAAATCAGTTCAAAAGGCTCAATTCTCACTAACCTCTGCTTCATAAGATTTCATCACGTCTGAATTCAAAACCGATGCATAAAATTCTTCATACCAATCAGGTCTTGGAGGACGAACTCTATTCAATACAGCCTATAAATCCAAAATTATACAACTATTTAGATAAAAAATTAAAAATAATCAACTATTCTTGCTCATAACTTCTATCAAATAATACCTTATAATCAGAAGCATTTGCAGAAGGTAGTGAAAGTAAACCTGTTGCTGCCGCTTCAAGAAAATGCCTCCTTCCACATGGACAAAATCTTAATGGGTTTGGCTTACCGCTATGGGTTTTTTCTGATCCTTTTGAATCGGATTGATTCAAGGGTGAGATTATAGAATGTGAATTTTTATGGGAAGAAGAGCAGAAAGAGGTAAGATTCAGAGGATAAAGAGATGAATTAAGGATCATCCTTTCAATTTATTTCTAGTTTATCTCTAGGGTCTCTGGATTGTTTTCTATCAAGTGAACAATGACTCGCACCGAAAGGACTTTAAGGCTATGTTTGTAACAAATCATCGTAGTTCGTGAAATTCATTTGAAAAAGAATTCTTATGTTTGGAAAGGTAATTCAATTAAAATTTCATTTGATGGTATTTTGAAATAAATTTTGAATTGAATATCACTTTATTATCTATATTATCTTTATAAAAACTCAAAAAATATATATATAAATAAGATGGATTATCAAATTCTAGTTCACCACCAAGCCAGAGTCGACTTAAAATTTATAGTTGAGTTTGAGCTAAAAAAAACAAAAAAAAATAATAATAATTTTATTTGCTTAAAATTTCTTGATTAGAATAAAATTATGTTCTCTATTTAATAGATTTGTTGAAATTAGCTACTTTAGAAAAGTGAGGAGGAAATAAGATGAAAATAGAAAAAAAAAAAAAAAAAAAAACTTAGAAAATGAAAGAGTTGTATTGTGTTTGTAAAATGAGAATGAAAAGGAAGAGAAACAAATAAAATTAGGTTGTAATGGTATTTTGGTAAATAAAATTTAGAGTGCGTCTGGATTGAGGTTAAAAATATAAAATATAATAATTACATGTGTAAGTATTAAGGGAGTAATATTTATAGATATAACAGTTAAATTGTTAATCTTATATGGTAAATTAAGGGTAATTGATAAATTATTAACATGCTTAATTGAGTTTTGTATAAAATATTAATTTTTTTAATAAAAAAACTTAATTTAAAAAAAAAATATTTTCACAATTTTTTTACTAACTAAAAACAAAATATATATATTTTTTTAAGAAAAAACATATCATATTTTAATGAATAAAGCAATACTATAAAAAAATAAAATAATAATAAATTTGCAATCAATCATTATCTACCACTAAACAAAATTAAAAAAACAAATCTTTAGTTAAACAATTTTATAAATAAAATTCAAAAAAAAAAATTAATTTCATATTAAAAAAAAATTCCTTTTTCTTTTCTAATAGACAGTCGAGCTTCTTTTTTACGCGTTTATTTTTGTTACACGTCTTTACCCTATCTTATTCTAGGTTAATCAATTAAAACTTAAGTGGGAGTAATTGTCAAGAAAGTTAAACATTAATCTTGATATCTAAAAACTTACTAAATAAGATTAAAGAATATTAAAATATTACATGAGTAACACTTAACCCATTTTAACCCCGATCCAAATGCACTCTTATTTGTGTCAATTTGTGGAATTCATTTATAAATTCCACCTATTTTATTAGAATTTGTTTTTAGTTATAACAAATTTTATAGAATTAAATTCTCATAACTATAACGGGGCTTTCATTCATTTCAAATATAAAATTTTAAAATTATAAATGAATTTCACAAAATTTTATGAAATTCACTCATTTCAAACATAACCTAAAATTTGTGGAAAATTAGTTTTTTTTAAGAGCTTATTTAGAAGAATTTTTTAAATTTTAATTAATTAGATTAAATGTCGATTATTTTTAAAAATACCATATCTATATCTTACTAATATTAATTCGATATAAAATTAAACAATAATGTTAAAATAATACAAATTATTAAGTAATAAATATATTAAATTAAATATAATCATATTCATCATGGGTAGGAATGGAGCATGTAGTTTCAAAAATTAAAATGATAAAATCAAACTTTTATTTTAAATTTCAATATTTAAATTTTTAATTTTACAAAATATCATCTTATATAATCAAAATTAAGATGATGTTTTAATAAACTTATTTTACAAAATAAGTACATTAAATAAGTTAAGTGATATGATTTTTGAATTATAAAAATATTTGGAAGTATAATCATTTATTATATTTAGTACAAATTTAAAGTTAAAAATTTTAATTTATTATTTCAATTAATTTTTAAAATAAATGTTACTAAACAATTAAGTGTTGAATTTAGTTAATAAATACCACTTTAATTTAGTTACAGATATATTTTTTATTTATATAAAATATTCAAATTTGAGTATATGCTTTTGTTGTGGAATTATGGCCAAATTATAGTAAGAACGCAGTTAATAATTTAAGAAAATAATAAAGATAATTTGGACACACATATTTTACGTGGAAAAATTCCTAAACAAATTAGAGTAAAAAATTACGAGTAAAAATAGTATAATTTCACTATAAAAAATAATAGGAGTTACAACCTCTCTCTATACCACAATGATAGAACAACAACACTCTCTCTTAAAATAGGAAAAACATTCTCTATATTTTTCTCTTACTAAAAA
This sequence comes from Vernicia montana, assembly GCA_949750685.1. Classification (NCBI taxonomy): domain Eukaryota; kingdom Viridiplantae; phylum Streptophyta; class Magnoliopsida; order Malpighiales; family Euphorbiaceae; genus Vernicia; species Vernicia montana. The sequence continues at coordinate 19,057 of CATKHJ010319474.1, forward strand.
CTCTCTCTATTACTTAGAGTTGGGATACTAAATGAAGTTGAAGAGTCTGCCATTTTATAGGCAAAACACTCTCTACAAAACAAGCTGGTTTTCATTCATACAATTGTTGGATTCCATTTACAAATTTGATGCCATCTTTGTTGAATATGAAGCCACCTTTGTTTGAAATATGAAGCCACCATTGTTGACAATCTCCCACTTGAAGATTTGATTGAGAATCAATCAATCTTCACACTATTATTTCTTCCTTACCATCTCCATGTTGCTCATGTCTCTATCAGATCACTAAATGATCAACACCAAACAAACTTATCAGTATTGATTGCCTTTGTCATGAAATCTACTAGGTTATCTTTAGTATGAACTTTCTGCATATCCACGGTTACTTCTTCCACTTTATTACTAACGAAGTGGTACTGAACTCGACTGTACTTCGTCTTTGAATGAAAAGCTGAATTTCTTGCTAGATGCAAGACACTCTGACTGTCACGACCCGACTCTAGGGGCACGTGACCGGCACTAGGGTACGGGAAAGCTTAAGACTTCCAGAACCCGTAGTCAGCCTGACAATACAAGTCAATAGAGAATATACTAGGAAATCATAAATCAAGGGCTAAGGGCCCACATGCCAACAGAACCTGTACCAACATTATAATATATTTATCCAGTCACATCCCACTATATCATCAGGTTCCTGTTTAGCAGAATATCCCATATGGCTCTCGATAGTAATTCTCAAAATTAAATTCCAATAATAAACATATTATTCCCTTAATAATTCTTAAATAATTTATCCTCAATTAATTATCTAAATTCATAATAATTCCAATATGCCAACATAAACAATTCTAATATTAAATTAACCATCAGGGACCAATTTCGAACTGTCAGGTGCACTCACCGGGGAGTCGCCGAAAAACATAAACGGTGTCGAATAGCGGCGAAATTGGTGTCAATGGATTCATATCGAAATGTAGATGCCGGAAATATATACCACTCTACCTCACTCGCTCGAGAATTGCCGAAAAACGCGTTGGCAGCCTGCAACTTCACCAGATTTCGGCGAAAATCAAACATTCACTAAAATTAGCAAATGAGGTACCAAATTGAAACTTAAGAGAAGAGGAACTCAACGGTACCAGAATCGGCTATAACAAAGATCATAATCGGCCGAAAAAGCCTTCGAAAGTTCACTGGCCAGCAAGCGTTCCAGCAGACGGTGACCGGACTTGTACGGTTAGAAAGCTCTTCGTCTCCTCTTTCCAGTGGACCGGCGCATATTGATCGGAGGTGGTCGGACAGCTGCGAACGGCGGCAGTTTCTCCTTTCTCTCTCTCTCTCTCTCTCTCTGCCACTGTCTCTTTCTTCCGTTCCAGTAATTAAACATATATGTATATTTATAATAATAATAATAATAATAATAATAATAATAATAATAATAATAATAATAATAATAATATCTGAAAATTAATTAAATAAATCAAATTTTAATTAAACAATTAAATACTTTATTTTACTAAAATAAAATACCCAATTAATAATAAATTTTTATAATCCAAAATTCAAGGTATTACAATCTCCCCCCTTAAAGGAAATTCGTCATCGAATTTAGATAAAGATAGTAATTCATAAAAGATAATATATATAATTACTTAAAAGCATTAAAATATTACATTTCAAAACAAATCAACTTGTCCCAAACAGATAAGGATATTTCTCTCTCATCTCGACTTCTACTTTCATGTACATTCTTCGGTAATGTGATCACGCCACATAACCTTAACCATAGGAATTTCCTTGGAACGAAGCCTACGAATATGAAAATCCACTATAGCTACAGGAACTTCCTCATAAGATAGATTTTCATAAATCTGAATTTCTTGTGGCTGTAACACATGAGAATGATCGAAAATATACTTACTCAACATAGAGATGTGAAACACAGGGTGAACATGCGAAAGGTCTGATGGCAAGTCCAAACGATACGCAACTGTTCCAACTCTCTCAATGATCATACATGGGCCAATATACCTTAGTGCCAACTTTCTTTTCTTACCAAATCTCATTACTCCTCTCATAGGAGACACTTTCAGAAAGACAAAATCGTCCACATCAAAAGAAAGATCTTTACGCCTTGGATCCGCATAACTCTTTTGCCTGCTAAAGGCAGTCTTCAGCCGCTCTCAGATTATAAGAACTTTTTCTGAAGTGATCTGAACCAAATTAGGTCCTGCCAACTACTTTTCTCCAACTTCCTCCCAGCAAACTGGAGATCTGCACTTTCTGCCATATAGAGCCTCGTAAGGTGCCATCTCAATATTGGCATGATAATTGTTATTATAAGCAAACTCAATTAATGGCAAGTGCCAATCCCAATGACCTCCAAAGTCAAGTATGCACATTTGAAGCATATCCTCCAAGGTTTGAATTGTTCTCTCAGACTGACCATCCTTCTGAGGGTGAAAAGCTGTGCTGAAATCTAACCTTATACCCAAAGCATATTGCAAAGATTTCTAGAATCTGAAAGTGAACTGGGGTCCTCTATTTGACACAATGAAAACTGGAACTCCATGCAAGCAAACTATTTTTTCCACATACAACCTTGCATACCTAGCCACATAGTAATTGACCTTAATGGGAATAAAGTGAGCCGATTTAGTTAATCGGTCCACGATAACCCATATAGAGTCATACCCTGTAATAGTCTTAGGCAACCCAGTCACAAAATCCATGGTAATTCTTTCCCATTTCCATTCAGGAACAGGAAGTGGTTGCAACAATCCAGAAGGCTTCTTATAAATAAATCCATCACATAATTACATCAAAATCCATCACATCAAGCATAATTAAATCAGCAGGAAGAATCCTTCCCTCGACTCGAACTGGATATGCAGCAAAAGCTGTGTCCACTAACAAGGAATCACTCAAAGGAGTGGCAACTGATAATGGACACTTAAGATTGACAAGTATCATATAAATTTTTACTGCAAAACTGGGGGATATAAAAGAGTGCGTAACACTCGGATCTAATAATACACGAGCCTCTAAAGAACAAACAGATAGAATACCTACCACCATTGCATTCGAAGACTGAGCGTCCTGATGGGTGAGTGTGAAAACCCTAGCCTGGCCCTGATTCTGTCCTCTACCAACAAATCCAGAACTCTGCCCCTGACTCTGTCCTCTACCTCTGCCCCCAAAACCACGGCCCTGTTGGCCACTAAATCGTCCCCCGGACTGAGATGGAGCGGAGGTGTGCATAGGCTGAGACTAGCCATAGATCCCTGAGAAAAAGCTCTCTGACCACTTGTTACAGGGCAATCTCTGGCAAAGTGACCTGGCTGGCCATATCCATAACATACACTCAATCCTTGTCAACACTGCCCCTGATGGGCTCTACCACATCTAGCACATACTGTGGTACCTGAACCTGAACCACTGTAACTGGATCCACCACTACTACCACTGTAGCCTCAGCTATACCTAAATCCACCTTTACTTTTGCCTTTATTCTGGCGTCTATAGGAACTCAGAGAATCAGTAAAATAAGTCTCCACGGTGAAAGTGCCAGCAGTACTAAAAAAGTTAGATGTGCCCTGACCCTCGCTTCGATTGGCCCTTCTGGCCTTCTTCTTTTCATCTACCGTAAACTCAATATCTCGAGCATCATCAACTATATCACTGAAAGGACGACCCTGACGTCCACTAAGTAGAGATTGATAGTCATCTCTTAAGGCCCTAACATATCGAAATTTCTTAGCTTCATCATCAGGTATTGCTGTAGGTACAAACCTGCACAACCCTAAGAACTTATGGGTAAACTCTGCCACAAAGGTGTGCTCATCTTTCTTCAAATTCTCAAGCTCAATCATCTTTTTTATGAACAAACCCAGGAGGAACAAACCAAGCCAAGAACTCCCTGCTAAAGTCATCCCAAGTCATCTTTTGATATCTCCGTCGGATATAGTTCTTATACCATGTCTGAGTTGGTCCCTCTAGCTTACGGCTAGAGAAATAAATAGATCTAGTATCTAAACAACCCAACTCCAGACAAATCTCTCTAATGTTATCCAATAAGTCATATGCTTGTTCCTTATCACCAGAGAAAGTAGGGGGATTATACTTGATAAATCTCTTCAAAGACACTGTAGAGGCTGCAGGTGCTACAGGTACTATAAGTGCAGCAGGTAGAGCTGTTGGAGGGATGACTCTAGTCACACCATCCATAATACTCTGAAATCCAGCAAGTACGGCATCCACCCCAGTAGGAAACTCATCACCAGCTTGCCTACGTCTACCTCTGCGACTAGAGGCTGGTGCTACTGGGCCTGTGGAGCCCTCCTCCTCTGGAGCAGTAAGCTCCTCAGCAGTAGCAACTTGTGCTCTTGCAGCTGCTCTTCTAGCTCTAGTACTCATTTTACTGAAAAAGGACATAACGGTTTATCAAATAAAAAAAGATAGTCCACACATAACATAATATAACCACACCCATATATACTACTAAGTAACCATTAAGGTACTGCAGAAGCTAGAAGCAAATGAAACATAGAAAGACGTGTTGGAATCCTATGCTCTGCAATTACAGTTCCCTAGGAAAATAAACCAAAAGCTCTGATACCAACTTTGTCACGATCCGATGTGAACCCTCAATTTTACACCTCCAAAATTATTTCTAAACTCTCCAAAAATGTCCGGAATATTTTTCTATCCAAACTGATACTTTTCGGATCCTGACCGAACTTTCTGTATCAGATAGCACTTTTTCAAAACTGACCGAATTTTTTTTAAAACTGACTGTCAAATGGTCTGATAATTAATTTCGAATACACCGCCACTGACCAATAATTGTTCAAAGCTCAAAATACCCCGGAAACTGACCCAAAAACTAAAAAGGGCTTGAAAATCAGATTTCTGAAAGCCAGCAGCCGGAGCACCTGACGGAATCGCTGGACTTCCCAGCGGCTCCGCCAGGCCTCCAGGCGGCTGCCGCTGGAACTGTCAGAGGAGCCTCCAAGAGGCCTGGTGGATCCGCCAACTCGCTCAGCTTTTTTAGGCCGTACTGCCACGTTAGCAGCCGCCAGATGACTTGATGCATCCGCCAGGTTACCTCGCGGATGCGCGTGGTGATCACGTGCGTCCTCTAGCGCGTCTCGCGGACGTGTCCCTTTTTGCGCTGAAATTACTTTTTACCTCTCCTTCAGCTTGTTTTTTAGCCCAAAAAACCCTACCCTTTTGGTCTTTTCATATTTTCTCTTCCTAAACTACCCCCACCCCATTTTCCTATAAATACCTCATCAAATTTCATTACAAATCACATCTCAAGCATCTTGTTGATTGGCTATCCAATTTGCTTCTTCTTCTCTCTCTCTCTTTCTAATTAGTTTTAATCTTCAATTAGTTAATTAATTAAAAATCAATTTTAATTAATTAACTAAATTTTCAATTAGTTTTAATTAATTAATTAAAAATTAATTTTAATTAATTAATTAATTTTTCAATTAGTTTTAATCTCAATTAATTAATTAATTAAAAATTAATTTTAATTAATTAATTTTTCAATTAGTTCTAATCTCAATTAGTTAATTAATTAAAAATCAATTTTA
>CATKHJ010319514.1:0-24207 GCA_949750685.1 Vernicia montana
AATATAATATTTTTATGTATTATTTTTTAATTCTATTTTGAATTAATTATATATTTTTAATATTAAATTGCAAAATATTGAAATATTGATAGAATAAAATTGAAAAAATAAATTGTCAAAATTAATAATCTTTTCTAATTACAATTTTATTTTAATTTTAATTTTTTTCTATTTTAAAAAATTTGGAGAAAAAAATTTAAAAAACCGAACTGAACTGAACCAATTTTTTGGTTCGGTTCGATTCAATTTTACGTGTTACTCAGTTGATTCGGTTTTTTATAATGAAAATTTCAATTTGATTCGGTTTGATTTAAAAACCGAACCGACCGATGCTCACCTCTAATTATAATTTGTCATAGCGAATATTCATTAGCCATTTAATTCACTCCTAATAAAATTTTACCTTTGAATTAATTTAGAAAAAAAATCTATTACACTAATATATTATTACTTCTATATCAAAAAGATTATCACTTTTTTTATACATAATTTAAAAATACAATAAATAAAATGAGATTTTTCCTTTTATATCTTGATAATACAATAAATACACTTAAATCAATTTTTTTATACATTAAATGCATCTTAAAAAAATATTAAAATAAAAAATAGAGTAAAAAATAATATTACTAATAGAAAGGTAACAATTTTTTTATGACATTTCAAAAAAAAAAAATGTGACATTCTTTTTGGGACGGAGATAATTTATCTTAACCTATTATTATCCTATGCTCTCTCCCTCTTTTTTTTTTTTTTTTTTTTTTTTTTAACTAATAAACATAACTTTATATGTAAATCAACAATATGTGTTCTTATACTTGCATTGATACAACTAAAATAGGAAAATAAAATGTCTAATGCATTTAAAAATGAAATGACATGTTCCTATCAATATTAATTCAATAATAACATGCCAACAATACGTTAATTTAATAATAAACTATTCACATGACCAAAATATGAGGAGTTGTTTGGTAATTATATTTCTAATTTTTTGTTTTTGTCTTATTTTCAGGTACTAAAAAATATATTTTAAACAATAAGTTGAAATAATATATTTTGGAGTTTTTTTTCTATGAAAATTACTTTTTTCAATAATATTTAAAATTATATAAAAATAAATAAATTTGATCTCTCAATGCCACTAGACTTGCATCTTTCAATTTCCTTTCATTCTCCATGTTTTGGAGCTTTTATAAGAGGAAAAAAAACATTTTTAATTTGATATATTTTGTTTTAATATCTCAATATTATAAAATTTTGAAATTGTTCTTATTGGGTTTATTCTCAATTTTTTTTTTTTTTTTTTTTTTTTTTTTTTACAATTCAAGCATTGAGACTTTTGTATGTCTATTTCACCTTGGCAATGGCGGAGAAAGGGGATGGTCCAATTCTGTCACAAGCAATATAATTACACAAGCATTATTTGTGATTATCAGGTAAATTGCAAGAGAGATCACTAACTTTGGGTGTTATTTTAAATTGGTCACTAATCATTTTTTTCTTTCAGATTTGTCATTACATTTTAAAATTTGTATTCTTATACGGTCACCTGGACCAACTGAATGTATTTTTTGACCGATAAATTGACGTGGCATGCCATGTCCACAAATCAGATGATTCATCCTGACACATCATTGCTTCGTCAGCACCACGCCACATCGAAGTTAAATTAGTAGAACATGAGACTAATTTGGTCAGAATTACCACTTAATTTCCAATGCATGAGTGACATGTGGCAGAGAGAAATTAATTGAAAACAAAATATCTTATATTAATTAAACAAAAATTAATTATAAACAAAATCACTTATTTAATTATAATTTTGTTACCAATAATAAACAAAATTTAATTATTGTTCACTTAATTATTTTTCTGTCTATATTCACCATCGTTCTCTTTCACCTCTTTCTCTCTCTCTCTCAATCTTCTCTTTTTTTTTTTTTTTTCCTTCCAACCCAAATCGATTTTTTATTGATATTCATATCTATTAAGATCTGCTAAATATATTATACTCGTGCATATTGCAAAAATAGCTAGCTGGGTAATCTTCAAAAAACTATCTAACAAATCAACAAAAGACAATATTTCAGCAAGAATCCCATAAAATATAAAAAATCTTACAAAAAATTATCAATCCTAAATTTGTATTAAGGAACAAATCTACCCACATATGTAATAACTTAAGCAAATCTTTTCATATGAACTAGTAGATTACCAAAAAACAAATCCAAAGAACAACATAACCAGAGAAGAGTCAAGAAATCCAAGAAAATTAAGGAACCCAAAATACTCATCGATTTAAATCTCGAGATGTCGGTTGAAATTGTCTCAAAGATCGGAGTCAAAGGAGCAGTCACGATGTTGTTCAAGCTTGTGATGGACTGAACTCACCTTGGTCGAGAGGGATAGCTGATGAAGCTCATGAGACGGTGGTGATGTTAGGTCCACAAGTGACGGCGACAAAAGGTGAATCGGTGTTGGGAGTCACCGATCGAGTGCACAGGTCTCGACGATGGCTGCTAGCGGCTTCGAATCAAACTAAGTGGTCGAATCTCTTATTACCATAAACACCAACACACAGAGAGAGGAGAGAAGAGTCTTTGGATTTAAATTATTAAGTACAATGAACCTGGACTGCTTTATAGATCTTAGCTTCTCTAGAGAAATCACGTTAGATTTTCATACTCATAAAGAGATGCTTCAATTTAAGAAACCCAAGAAAAAAAAGTCCTTATGAAAGAAAGAGAAACTAGATATAGATGCCTTTGAAGCAAAAGTTGCCTCTGCAAGATTGGGTGTTTGAGATATTGATTCTTGAAATGATGGGAAAAGGCAGCACCATTAGATAAGAACAAAAGAGATATGAATTTGAATTTTAGATTTTTTTTAAAATTATTTTTATTATATAAAATCTAAAGAGATCTTGTTGGGTTTGAACTTTTAATTTTTTTTATTTTTTTAGTTTCATTTTTTCTTCTGGATTGGATTTGAATTTTCTAGATTGTGTTCTCATGGTTCTTGATTTTTTTTTTAATTTTTAAAATGATTTAAAATAAATAATAAAAATAGTTTATTATTTTAAAATAAAAAATTATTAGCAACTTAATGCAAAGTCTGACGTGGCAGATTATGTGGAAAAATTTGTTGATGTGGCACTGATCTAGTGCTGATGTGTCAATCTGACTGTCCAACCTACTAACATGTTGTGCCATATTAGCTCGTCGGCTTGAATTTTGGTTCGATACTGTCAGGTAACCGTACATTGATATATTTTTTAAAGTTCAGTAACAAATCTGAGAGGAAAAAATGGTTAGTGACCAATTTGAAACAACACCCAAAGTTTAGTGACTCCTCTGAAAATTTACCTGTGGTTATCTTAATTATAGTAGTTGCTCAACTAATTAATGTATAAAATCCTATAGAATTTTATTAAGATTATATATAAAACTAAAATAAAAATTTACAACATATTTTGCATTTATTTATCTTATTCATCTCTCCTTTAATTTTTTTTTTTCAGATAAAAATTTATTTATTTTCATATTCATTTGTTATCTATTCTTATAATGTTTAAATTACTCAATGGTAAAATTAGGAATAACTATGTGTTGAATTTGGTACCGGTTTTATAAAACTCAAATCCAATTCATTTAAAAATAATAATACTTGTCCCACCATATATCCTTTCCATTTCAGGATGGGTGGAGCGAGACAGGTATATAAATTTTTATTTTTATTCATTTTCTCATTAAAAATAACTTTTATTATTATTTTCTTATATATATATATATATTCATACAATATAATTAATTTATCTTTCAAAATAAAAAAAATATAAATTAAATATTATAATATTAAAAAATTAAAAATATATAATATATATAATTGGTTCGGGTCTAGATCTAATTATGCCATTAAGGTCAGATTTAAAAATTTAAAATTGCATCCGTCTCATTTACTAAACAAAGTAAATAATATTCGTCTATTCAAAATGTGTTAGCTCAAGTATTCGGCATATCAAATTAAATTGTCATTCTTAAGATATCGTTTGATATCACATGACTTATTTCTTATAAAATATACTTTTCTGGAAGTAAACTTTATAGGAAGTTATTTTCCATGAAGTATAATGTATTGTTTGGTATGGGGTAAGTGAAGTAAGGAAGTATAATTTCCTGAGAAGTAGCAAAAATTGATTTATTTGATAGCCATGATTGAATAAAGTTTATGAGAAGTAAGGATATTCACTTCTTAAGTTCGGGGGAAATAATTTTTTTATAAGTTAGGTAAGTTGGACTTTCTTAATTTAGATAAATATAAATTGACATATCTATCATTCATTTAATGAGACTAGGTATTATTGTGTTTTATATTATTAATTTCTAAAAATGACAATATAAAATAAAAAAAAAAATGCTATTTTTCATAAAATTATATGCAAACCAAACACACAATTTTCTCAGTCATTAATGATCTCATGTCTCAACAAGTTTTGTGAGATATAAATTAAAGATCAAGATGTGGATATAGCGGCCATGGTGTCTCATTTTGTTTTATTGAATTGATTTTTTTTTTAATTTGTGAAATTATTAACTAAATAGAAAAATAAATTAAAAGAAAACGAAAATGAAATTAAACTTTGGGTTGATCTCTACTGCTAGAAACACTACTATTACTTTCAAAATGGAAAGAAAAAAATTTGAAATCTAACCAAATGAAGTTCAAAAATTAATTTCTTGATTTTGGATTTACAACAACATGACCCAGCCATGGTTTTAGGATATGGAAAATTCTGGTTTTAGAGCAAAACGAGTAACGGAAATGAAAATGGAATCAGAGATTGAAGGAAGTGGAACTTGAGGTCTTAGGCTATGGAAAATTATGGTTTTAGAGCAAAATCCACTCTTGATGTGTTTATTGGTTCAAAAATTCAAGAACTGGTTTTATGGTTTTTTAAAAATAATTCCCAATATCTAACGCTTTGGGCTAGTTTAATTAGTAATTTCACCTTAGATGGGTTATGCTTGAATTTGAGATTTTTTGTTCTAATGGTGAGGTTCAATGTAGAGTAGGTGAGAATGGGAAATTAAGACTAAAATGAGAGTTACATATATTTTTAACCATGAAAATTTGAATCTTTGGATGAAAGGATTAAAGTGTTAAAAGAAGCAAAACGTTAAAGACTATTTAATTAGTTTAGCAAAAAGGAAAAATTATTTCATTAATTAGGTCAAATCTCAGGAACAAAATAGTAATTTACCTTTATTTCTATTCTTGATGAATTTACATTGATTATGATACTCTAATGTTAGAATGAATATGATAAGTTAGTATATTCTCTATTGTTGAATACAAAATAAATTTATCTGCTTTCTTGCTTTCGCCGTCGTCTCCCTATCTCCATTTTTACTATATGTTTGTGAGTGAGTTTGTGTTTACTGCTGTAAGGGTGATACTTTTCATTTTATTATTTTGTGTTAGATTGTATTTTATTTTATTTTTTTATGTTATTTTGTCTTTTCTTGTTATAAGTTTTATTATATTTTTCCTTGTTGAAAGTTATTTTTTTGTTATGAGTCTAGTGATATGTCTGTACACTGTTGCATTTCAGATGCTCGCAAAGATGATAATAGTTTGTTACATTGTTCCATTATTACAGTCTCAATTTTTCAAAACCAACTATATGGCAGTTGGATGTTCTATTGAACATTTGCGATCTGTGAATAGTTGAATTATATGTCATGTCTTTTTTTTTTTTTATTAAAATTTGTATTTAGCCACTAACAATTAATGAAATTTAAATTTATTTAAAAAAATACAAAATAAATAGTTGAAATTTATTTTTATACTATAACTATCCACTACCAAAAATTTTAAAATTTAATTTAAAAAAAAACTCAAGCATTTATTTTATATTCAATGATAGAGATTATACTAATATAATCTATTATGTTCATTCCAACATAAGGTGATTTTAATCCAATTTACACAGTCAATATTATCTTACAATTTTTCTTTTGTCTTGCAAGTTTTGATTCTCTACTTCAGTTATATTTCTTCTACATATGTATTATTAATTTTATATTGTTTTAAGCTTGAATTGTATTAAAAATTTGAATTGAATTGAATTGAGAATGTAGGAGGTAAAAATGGGTAGAGTGTAAAGCCTATTAATGAGAAGTGATAAAATTGAGTTTTATTAGATTTGGATCTAATCATAACTAAAATGACTGGAACTGATCCCTTAGGTGATTAGTTCTTATCACTTATATACCATTCCCCCTCAAGTGCAATTGGGATTTGACTTTGATGTCCAGTTATCATTTGAAATTGAAATTATCCTTCTGAAATTGAATTGAAACACAGCGGTACCTATGATATGAAAGACCAGATCTATAGAGAAATGAACGGCCAGATCTGCACTAATATCATATTAGAAATTTGAATTGAATTGAATTGAGAAGGTGGGAGGTGAGAATGGATAAAGCGTAGAGCCTATTAATGAAAAGTGATAAGATTGAGTTTTATTAGACTTAGAATCCAACCATAACCAAAATAACTGGAATTAGTCACTTAGGTGGTTGGCTCTTGTCACTTATATACCATATTAATTTTTATGAATGGGGAGGAAGATAAACATAAGAAAATGCTAAAAACACAAACACATACAACACATATTGATATATTGGGCACTATTATAACCTAAATGACTAAAACTAGCCAATAAGATGATAGACTCTCACCATATATTGACCACTTATATTATTCATTCCCAATCAATGTGGGATTACTCGTAACACTTCCGCTCAAGTGACAATTGGAAATGAACATCCAATTGTCACTTATACTAGAAACTAGACTGGTTGAGACTGGACATCTAGCTCAGAAAACTAAGAAAGAAATTCAAACACTCTCCCTGAAACGCGGCGGTAACACCGAATCGGGCTACTGAGATTTGACATCCAGACGGGAAACTGGAAAATCAAGAAACTCTGATACCATATTAATTTTTATGAATGGAGAAGAAAGATAAATATAGGAGAGTGTTAAGAATACAAATACACACAACACATATTGATATATTGGACACTATCGTAACTTAAATGACTAAAACTAGCCAATTAAATGATAGACTATTACCATATATTAACCATTTATATTATTTATTCTCAATCAATATAAAATTATTGTTAACAAATTGCTTCCATTGATGATATTGCATAAGTCCAGTTTTCATTAATTTTTGAAGTATAATTGAGAATGACTTTACCTTTTCATTTTTTGGATTTGAATGAATTGTATTTTTTTTTTCCTTTTATTGGAAAGAATTAAAGATAATTAAAGTTTTTTTTTCTTCCTTTGTGTGAATTAATAATGAGTAAGGTTTAAATAAGGTTGGTATTATAAGTAGTGGCGGACTCATAAATTTAAGTGAGGGAACAAAAATTTATCTCATCAATAAATAATATATAATAAATTATGTTAAATATTTTAAAAATTAATCCATTGTCATAAATAATGCATAATGTAATACTATATTTTATTGAGAAATATAATAATAAACACTTGAATGAAAAATATTCATTAAAATAATTAGATTTAAAACCATAATTTTAATATTTACTTAAAAAAAATTATACACTTAATTTTTTAAATCAAAATTTAAAAAGTCAAATATAGGAGGGAGATTAAGGTAAAAATAAAAAGAATTCATGGAGTTAGAAACTAATATAAAAAGAGGAAGAAACTAAAATGAAAATATATAAAAATTATTGAGTTAAAAGGTAAAGATAAAAAATTTGTAGGGTAAAATATATAAAGAAGAATAAATTGAGGGTAAAAAATATAAAGAATGTATGAAATTGGAAAAGATTAAATATAAAATTTAAGTTAGGGGATCAAATAAAATTTTTTTAGTAACAAATATGAAATGAAAAAAATTATAGATAAAAAAAAAAAAAAAATTGGACTGGGGCCATGGCCCCACTAGCCCATAAATCAGACATTAATTATAAGATTTTTTTTTTTGTTGAAACAAACAAAAATATTATTAATCAAAGAATTAAGTATGCAATCATTAGTGCTTTTACAAATTAAGAGCCTCTTGTCAAACAGAATGACTTGCATATGAACGACTATTTGTGTAAAAATATGAGTAATTTTATTCACTTGTCTTAAAAAAAAAAAAAAAATTCCATTATATAAATTGCAAAGTATAAACCTATAAGAATTCAATAGACCACCATATTCTGAATCATCAAAGCTAGTGGAGTGAAGATTGTTAACAACTTTTTTATTTTTTTTTGCATCCGGCTCGACTAACACATTTGCATAACCTGTAAATATTATAAGAACTTTTAAAAATAGTAAAATAATATGATTAAATATTTCAATAAGATTAGTGTATCAAATTATTATTTGAAAAGTGTTAATATGGTCGTTATAATTAATTTTTTAATATGATAAATATAAAATTACTAAATTGTAAATGGCACAGATTTCGAGTTGACTTTGACTTTGACTTTACCGGTTGTCAAATATTCTTTTTACTTTAAAATATTTCTCGCTTTAAAGATTTTTTTTTCAAAATATATATAATTTTAAAATTTCAAGAAGGTATTTATTATTTTTTTTAACTTTACTCTTCATTTATTTATCCACTAAATATCTGTATTAATTACTTTTATTTCTCTATATAATAAAAAAATATTTTAATTTTTTTACTTTAAAATTATGATAATTAAATAATTTTGTTATTTAGAATGTCAAAATCTTAAATTATTAATATTTTGAATTAGATGGAATAATTAATAGGGACCGATTATTACACGTGGCAGAAAATTGAGAATTATAAATTTCAGCCGCTTCCCTATAGCTCGTCCACGTGGCAACTCAGATAAAAGCCTGGTCGATTGTAATAATAATTATATTAATAATAATAATAATTAAAATTTTAAAAAAAATCTTATTAACCAGTGAGACTAACGACAGAGTTCGAAATTAACGATGTTAAAATGCTTAAAAAAAACCCTTATTATCCAGTAATTTCCTTTCTTTGACAAAAAAAAAAAAAAAAAAAAAAGGTAATTTCCTTTTGAATTATAAAATAAAAATAGAAAATCCTTCTTTTAATTTCACTTATATATAAACTAAAACAACTGAAAAAACTAAAAAATAAAAATAAAAGGAAAAATTAAAAACCCTTCCTTTTCGATTCTACTGAGACAAACTTTACAACAACAACGTAAGAGATGATCGAAGTGGAACAATAACAAGCAAGAATCGAGCTTTCTATGTAGAAGAAATACAAACATTGCTTGTTCTGATTCAGATTCTCCGACAAGGGGATTAATTTAATTTTTATTAATTTTTTTTTTAAAATAATGTCGTCGCCGGACATTGCGGGAATTTTGGATAACTCGAGAGAGCTCGATCGATTACGGAAAGAGCAAGAAGAAGTGCTTGGAGAGATCAATAAGTTGCACAAGAAGCTTCAAGTTAGTAAGTCCTTTGATTTCAACTGTAATTTTTAGCAAATTTTTATGATCTAATGTAGTTTTTATATTTTGATGTTTGGTTTATCTGAGGTTAATGGGTTTTTATTTGATTGATGAATGTTGGTGTTTTCTTGATGTGTTTTTGTGTTTTAGTTTAAATTTTGTTGGGATTGGATTAAATTTGAGATTTTGCTTGATGGGTTTGTTTTTGTGATGCTAATTAAATGATGTTGAGTCTTGATTGCTTGGTGATGTTCATTTCTTTTAGCAGTGATCTATGTAGGACATTTCTAGTTGTTAAAATTCATGTAAGTTGTGTTATTTGTCAAAAAATAGAAATTTCATTGTCAATTGTGGACCCATTGTGTTAATAGTAACTGATCAACTTGACTCTTTGTGCTTTTTAGCTACATTTATGATTAAGAAGAACAATGTTATCTTTGCCGTGGCATTTTAATACAACTAACTTGAGTTAACTTAAGTTGTTAATTCGGTGACTCCATGAAGTGTTGGTTCGTTAAGCTGGATTTGCTTTGCCAAGTGGGTGCATGTATTTGATCTAGGATTGAACCAACGACAAATGAATGTGGTTTTGTATGATGCGATGATTCTCTTAGATGTTGCAAATTGGGGGAAATTTTTTTTTTCAGAGATTGCTTGATAGGGAAACTAATCATAGTGAAAAATCATTATATTATGCTTGTGTATGGTTGAAGATTGTGTGATAGGGAAACTAACTATAATGAATATCCATTATGTTTGTGTGTAAAAAGGAATGCATCTCTCCCAATTAGGTATGTTAATGGTCATATTATCTTATATGCTTGTAGTTACATATCCATGGTGGTTAATATGGCTTTGGATGGTGTTCAATGCATCTTATACTATCATCTATGATCGAGTGTTCTTTGCATTAGCTTACTTTTCTATTTCATAGCCTATATCATGAATCGAAAATTTATATACTTGTAGAAAGATTCCCAAAATAATTGTCCGGTAACACTATATTGTATTTTAGTTTAATCCCCTTACGTACCCCATTCCGGTTGCTAGCAGATTTGAGGCTAGCTGAAATTTGTGCAAAGGGTAAAAGAAAGCAGATTGGTTTAAAAGTGCCCTTCTTGTGAAGCAAAAGCTTCAACTATTTTAGGAATTGAAATAACCTAGAAAATAATAGTTTAATTGGTGAGTGAAGTCACAAATATCAATATCTTATTATAAGTTTTGTTATAAAGCCCACAACTTGATGTTACAACCACGAGCCTCAAGCTGGATAGTCTTATACTTGTCATGGCCTTCATGGATCTTCGAGCAGTGCTTTCTTCTGCACTGGAGTATGAAACAATGCTAAGGATCCTCTTTCAATGCTGGAGCCTTTGTGTTTCCTTTGCAAAAGTTAATATTTAATCATTCCATTAGGAAAAGTGGCATGGAGCATTTACTACACTGATTCTTAAAAATCAGCTTTCTGGTCCAATGTCTGATTTTGTTTATGTTTCATTATTTATCCATTTGGTGTTGAATTAATTGTCAGTTGGAATTTCTACCTTCAGAGCATTGATTGCTCAACTCATCAGCTATTATTAAGACATCATGAATTGAAGGAGTTTTAGTTTCCTCTCCTCATGGATCAGTGTTAGATTCTTGCCAAGCTTGTCTTTTAGTGATTATTTTCGAGGTTTTCTCCACCTAATTCTCTGTGTGATTTGTAGTGCATGCAATTCAGCACAAAATAAATGACACTGAGCTTTTTCTTATGCTGTTTGCTTCTTCTTGTGGACAATCAATCTAAAAACACTAGGTGCCAAATATGAAATATTCCTTTGTTATTGCCGGCAAATTTTCTTTTCTTTTCTTATTTATGTTTTTACCAACGTATCACTGCTTATTTCTATTGACTCTTGACTTGATGTAAATGCAGCTCCTGAGGTGGTTGAGAAGCCTGGTGATAATTCTTTATCAAGGCTTAAAAGTTTATATACTCAGGCCAAGGATCTTTCAGAGCATGAAGTAATGTATGCTTGTTAAATCTATAATAAATCAGTAGCTTTTATTATATCCTTTCCTTCTCTCTCTCTCTCTCTTAATTGATGTTGAGCATGGGCTTTAGTAATTTTCTGTTGTGTAGTACTTGAATGATATGCTGTTCTGATTGATTCCATGGACCTAGTGTAGTTCTCAATGTGAATCAATAGTTTTCACCAGTCCATTGTTTTTGTATGTGGATGCAGGGTTTCCAATAACCTTTTGTCTCAACTGGAGACTCTGCTTCCATCTGGGCCTCCAGGGCAACAGCGAAGGAGGATAGGTGTGGACTACAAACTGTGAGCTTTGCATACATTTTTTGCATGTGAATTGGTATTTATATTTTCTCATGGGTTAGTTTTATATGACTCAGTCCATCACTGCATGGTATAATAGCATTTCAACCTGTCATTTTTTTATTGAAGTAATCTTTCTGATGATAATTGATACATATGTACATAAGTGCAATGAACACAAACACAAATATATATACATCGAAGTGGAATATAAAAAATGATTGGGAGTAAAAGCTGCTAGATATAAAATATTTCCAGAATGTTGATTTTTTTTTATTTTTTATCATTTTCTTTGAGGTGATATTACATTTGCACTTACTGCAATTCGAATAAGCGAACCCCTTTTCTGTGAAAAACCACCACTCCACATGCCAGAAGAGAAAATAAGTCATTTACTAGGCATCCATTGTCCTTGGAGACTTGAGTTGCTTTTCATTTTTGAATCTTAGAATTCTAGTAATAATTAATTGCTGTGTATCCTGTTGCTAATTCTAATTTTGCTTTCTGTTAAATTTATCTGATTTTCCAGTAACTGATCAGTGAATAGAATATATATTTTTTTTTGGTGGGGTCCAATGTGTCGATTAGAACTCCCAAGACTAGCCTTCCTCTACCTTAGTATGTTGTGTCCTTGCTGAAGGTGGAATTCGACATCTGGCCTCTGGTATGGTAATAAGAGACTTTATGCATTGAGCTACCTGGCACTTTTCAGTGAAATTTAATATGTTTATAGGTGTTGATGACTGGTACACACATTAAGATAAGATGGGTGAAGACCTTTTTATATAACTAAGAAAGAAATATCAAATATAGAATAGCATTTGTGCTTTGTAAGTTTGGATCTGAACTATGAATAGATGACTTCTACCAAGGACAAAGATTTCATTGAGATGACAGTGTCTGATGTTATGAAACTCCAGACTTCATATTGATGAAATGATGTTGAATAAATGCAGATGGTAGTGATCAAAAAAGGAAAAGAGTGAAGACTGAATCTGATATCTCAAGGCTTACTCCTTCAGTGAGAAATCAACTTGAGGCTTTAAAGGGTGAACAGGTATGCATGTAGCTCTTTTTTTTGGGTACACTGGAATGAAGTGCATGTAGCCCTTTGGTGACTGTTCATTTATGGTTATCGCATAATGATATAAATGACATTTTTCCTTGCATTGAATATTTACAAGTACAGTTTCATTTCATTCTTTCACGCTGAGGCAATTTACTTGTTCTTCAGGTAGCGGCTAGGGTCACAGGTAATAACGCTGAAAAGGACGAGTGGTTTGTTGTAAAAGTGATGCAATTTGATAGGGAAACAAAAGAGTAAGTTTAATTCCTGTACATGAGATGCTTCAATTCTTTTGCTGGCCCATGGTTGTGGGAGGATTTCTTTGGGTGTTGACCATTTAGTGCCTGCATATTGATGCATTCATTTTTCATAGTTTTCTTGATGCCCATGTCTTAATATGCATTAATGTTTTAATTGACAATAATTTTAGGTTGAATGCATAATTTCACCCGTTGAACTTTTATTAAAAGGTCTTGTGGCACCCTAAACTTCTATAGAAACCTATTGAACACCTCAACTTCTAATTTCATATCTACTAAACACCTCTTTTGCAAATAAATTGGATGTAAAAAATACGAATGTTAATATAGAATAAAATAATAACATATTACTTCTTTTTTTTTTTCTCCTGTTCTTTTTTATACGAATGTATTTTTTGTACACACGTTATTGATATTTGTAAAGAGTGTTTGATAGGTACAAAAATAAAAGTTGAGGTGTTCAATAAGTATAAAAATGAAAGTTGAAGTGCTAAACCAAACATTTCAAAAGTTTAGGGTGCCACAAGACCTTTTTTTTAAAAAGTACAGGGGTGAAAATATGTATTCCACCATAATTTTATCTCTAGCCATTGTTATATAACTATCAGAGTGTAAGTGCTTCAAAGGGGGAGATTTAGTTTCAGTTAACATGGCATTGTCATCACATCAACACAGTAAATAATAATGTCTTATATAATGGAAAAATCAAGGACTATTGTATACCCTGTAGTCTATCCTAATGCATCACATGATGTGACCTCTTGTAACTAATACTCATGCATTGTCGATGCTAGGTTAACAATGATCATGTTTAGCTATATCGTAGAGTGTAAAGAATGTAGCATTATGCTTGCATGGAAGTTTTGTCAAGTAACCTTTCGCCAAATATGGGCTGGATCATTACAGTGAAGGAGATAACATTTTATACATTGGACAAGTACAGAAAATGCTCAAGTTGAACTCAACTAGAGATTCCAAATTCAAATAAAAATATATGGATTTGTCTTGTCATTGAAAAAACTGATCTAAGAGAATGAAGTGGACAAGAAAAAAACAGAGGAAAAAAAATCTTGAATTGGAGCAAAGGTAACAATGTAAGACGTGACAAATATGTTTCAACCTGTGTTTCTCTAGTTATTTTAGTCACTGATTCTCAGATATCATGTTCACAAGATTAAGTCAAAGGCGAGTTTGTTCTAGGCTCTAGCCATAGCTCAAAGTTTGTGCTCATCAAATAAAGGGGTAGTGTTAATGAGTTCATTGTGGAGCTTACCCTGTTTTGCTGCTTGGCAGTTTTGGTCTTTCTCTGTCACTATATTAAATTAAATTATTATACTTTTATTTCTTAAAATATGGTGATGGAACATAATTTTTTAGAGAATACTACTCTAACAGGTCCTTGATTTCAGTTTAGGATAATTCTCTCTCTTAAATTTTTATTTTTCAAAACTCTCTGCAGATTTGAAGTACTTGACGAGGAGCCTGGTGATGATGAAGAGGGTGGTGGCCAAAGGTATTGCTCCAAGGATGCCTCCTAAATTGCCTACATTGACTTGATTATTCCTTGGTCTTCTTTTTCTTTAGCTTTGGATCTTAGTTCTGTTTCCTCGTTTCAAAACTCACCTTCAGCATGCTGATGCTTAATTGGTAAGAATAGTACTTATTTTTGTCATTGTTACTTTCAGAAAGTACAAGCTGCCTATGTCATGTATTATACCTTTCCCCAAGAAAAACGATGCATCTAGTGCTCCTGATTTTCCTCCAAAAAGACATGTTTTGGCTGTTTATCCTGGAACAACAGCACTCTACAAGGCAACTGTTGTCGGTCCCCCACGGAAGGTGACTGTTCTATCCTCCTGTTTTGATCTAATAATAACGAAACTTGCTTATGGAATTTTATTCTTCAGTTGTTTTATTAGCCAGTTTTGAATTTTGAATATGTTTGGCAACTCTAACTTGGGACTGACTGTTGATTTTTATTGTGCATATTATGGGGTCTCCTCAATCAACCATTCTATGTGTTCTCAGAGAAAGACAGACGAGTAAGTAACATCCTTGTCAAGTTTCATTCTTGATGTGCTTTTTGTGGAAATTTTGGATTGTTCTTGTTTCATTGCATGGTCAACATCCATGCTATCCTCTCATTCTGTGAGTTGGTGTTAATAGCTTCTCTCACTAACCAATTTAACCTACAATCTCCGAAATGGAAAAATGAATGATAACATAGGCACGGAACATGTTCTATTTTGAATTTTCAAGCCAAAAGAAAAAGACATTGCATATAATTTGTTGTTTGGATATTAATTTGAAACAAAAATTATGCATTGGCAATGTGGGTTCCTAGTGCTTCAGTCTTCAGCGAATTGAACTTGTTGGACTTTTGATTATGGTTGTCATTTTAACTGTTAATTTGTATTATTATTATCTTGTTTTTGTTGGACAGTTATTTACTTGAATTTGACGATGACGAGGAAGATGGAGCCTTGCCTCAACGGGCAGTTCCTTTTTACAATGTGGTTCCATTACCGGAAGGTCACCGTCAATGAATACATGTTTATAGTTGTGTATAATTAAAGTTGTTTAGTGTTGTACACCAGACAATTTTGTGTCGCCCCTTCCCCTCTTCTTCCTTTCAACTAAAGAGACATCTCAGTGAAGTAGCAAAAGCCCTTTTTCATTTAGTTCAACTTTTGCATGAAAATGAGGAAGTTAGTTTTTATTCTCCTTTCAAATTGCAAATGCAGGATTGCCATGGAAATGGATCATAGCAGCAACTCTCCGTAAATAATTGGCATGGTCAGTGTCTTTAATGTTGGTTGGTTATTAGAAAGCAGCGCATGTATGTGGGATTAATTTTTAAAAGGCTAAAGTTTAAATAATTAAATACTGATATTCAATTAAAAGCCTTAATTTCAAGTTAGTTGGGCAGGTTAAATAAATCTGTTTTCTCCATTTCGATCAGTTTAAATAATTAAAAACTTACCTCTTAGTATAATGGAATTCAAATATTAAGTGGCCAAAAAATACAATTAAAACCTCTTTTGCTGTGGCTGAAGTGGATAAGGAGATCAGTAAGATGAAAAATTACAGGAAATAGTTGCTTCTGATGCTTTGGAATTTCCCTAACTGTTAATATGCCTTGTTTTGGAAAATTATATCTTTTTGGGATTGATTGAGAGAGAGAGAGAGAGAGAGAGAGAGAGAGCCCATGTGTTGATGCCACCCTTGGAGAGTCATGGTAGTGGCCCAGTAATCCATTATATGGCCTATGGTAGATATTGGTTAGTATAAGATAATGAGGCACAAACACGAGACACGTTTATAATGCGACAAGGAATAACCAGAGTTTTCACTGTCAATCCATTGAAAAATTGAACCCAGAAATAGAAACTGAGAAAAACAAGGAAATTACAAGTTATTGAATCCCTGATTGATAGACTTGAGATTTAAAACAAGATGATTGCAAGCATTAGACCAATGTTTTGTGAACAGAAGCATTTTATAAACTTCTCTAGCTGAAAATGTTATCATAACGCAAGAAACATGCAAACCAAGGGTAATATCCTCTAAACTCTAAAGATCAGAGAATGTGAATTAGGTAAAGAGATTATTTATTGCTCTTTCTTAATCTGATTTCTCTGGTAAATAGGAAAATTCTCAAGAACATTTCATAATCGACCTCACGAACAAATCACATGCAACCATACCCTTACACATTGCGAAAAACAAGGTATTCTAGTGATATGCACTTTCAATACTAATATCCAAGTTTTGAACTTGGTTCTTGCACTTACTGCCTATGACAAGCATGAGTAATTGGAATTGGAGGATAAGTCAACGAACCATTCTGCGTATGATCAGCAACCCATTGATTCGCAGCCTGAGAGTAGTGCACCCCGTCCCAGCTTATAAAGATTGAAGGGTCTTTGCAGGAGGCACCATAGATTTCAGTTTTGTTAACAATTCCTTTATTCCCACACCATATATGGTCAAAATTAACATGATACCCACAGCAGACCTTTAATGGATCAGCTAATCCTGTAAATTAAGACATATATAAGATTATAAGAAACCAAGCTTGGTTTTCACGTTAAGAAGGCATTGTCACAACGTCATAACAATAACAAATTGACTACCAATTTGGTTCAAACAAGAGCAGAACAATGCTGAAATTATAGTCAACACATTTCCATATTTCTTACAGTCAATATTGACCATATCTGCAGCATTTTATGTCATTTTGTTGCAAATGATTCTTTCTGATCAATTATCAAAACAGTAATTTTCTTTTCTTTTACTTTTTTTTTTTTGGTTAATTGAGCTTCTGCTAGGGTTCAAACTCGCAACCTCTTACCCTAGAGACAACTCTAGTGGTATTAAAATAGTTATTTTCTAACATCAAATAAAGTAGCATTTTTCAATCACAAGCATGGGGACTTCATTAATTTACCCAGAATCTTTGCGTTGCTGATAAGTCCATACTTAGCAGCATATACATCCACATGAGTAATTGCAGCTTCTGGTAACTCTGCCCTTAGTTTAACAACTCTCTCCTTAAGCTTGCTATTAAACTCCACAGCCATTTCATTTTGAGCCTTGACACAACCATGTTCATCAAGATAACCAGGAGGTGGATTTGATACATAGAATAGATTCACTGGCAAGCAACCAATAGGGCCTGTATTGTGTATCCAAAATGCCCTCCCCCCTTGCTGATATAAATGCTGAAACACATACAACATATATATAAATTATAATCAATCATAGTTTTACATTGTGTAAAAACATGTTAAGCTTGTTATTTCTAGAAATCAATATATGCATAGCAGCGTTGAGCTAATAGTCCAATGGTCTAAGTGTTTGCTTTACAGTTTAGGGGTGTGAACCTAACACCTCTATTTCCCTTTAAATATTTCTGATGTACCAAAAATAAATATAAGCATTGTAAAACTTAGTACTTGGACTGCTGTAGCTAACTGGTTAACAATGTCTGGCATTGCTGCTCTAAGCTGATCAAAGCTCATCTTTCTAAACCCAACTGAAAGATCATTTTGGCCAATATCAAAAGTGTAAAGAGCCTTAGCAAAATCCTCAGCTCTGGGGAGTTTTTCTGCCTCTTGGGTATTCTTCACTGAACATCAAGAAAAAAAAAAGATTTTAACAACTTACTACATAATCAAAATTTAGATTTTCTTGTTAATAGCTAGTAAAGATTTGAACCTTCATTGTAAAGATCACCAGTTCTTGACTTAAATTGGTCAAATTGCACAATCTGCATATCAAGAGAAAAAGGACTAATCCCATACTCAAATATAGTCTCATTTTGCCTTCTAATAGTTGATCCTCCTGTAGCAAAATTGGCTCCATGCCTATAATTTGTCCCAATTGAATTCAAATAAGCACTCAAGTAAGGCAATTTTAACCTCTCAGCTGCAAAAATACACCAACCCAAATTATCACCCACAGAGAAAAACAGAGAAAGAAAGAAAGAGAGAAAATTTTGGGTTTTACCTATGAAGTCAATGATAAGGCGGCCATCAGAATCTCTACCAGCAGGTTTATGAAAGAAAGCCTCACCATAAGGAGCTCTAATTGGATCAAACGCAGCAGATATACCACCAGTGTCTGAATTTGAGTCACCAAAGTTATAAATTGCTGGAAACTCACATGGTGGTAAAGTATCACTCTTTATACTCAAAACCCACAAAGCCATTAACACAGTGACCAACGATCTCCAATACTCCATTGTCAAAGTTGCAGAAAAGAAGTTCATTGTTAAAAGTGCGAAACAGTAAAAGAGACCCAGAAAAGGGGAAAAGGTTTGGTTTAGGACAAAAGGGTGTCTCTTTTATCTCCTTTTATAGATGTGGATAATGAGAGTCATGTGCATTTGATTTTATTTTTTCTTGTTTTTTAGCATTTGAAGATTGGTTTCATTACCTTTTTTTCTGCTCATAATCGTAGTTTGTTACTCTTCTGTTGATTTTTTTTATTCTGTATCGGTTATGGGGTTATGGCTGTAATCCAATGTCACTGCCTACAGTGCCTAGGAATGATAATAATGTAGCCTGTAGGTCATCCTCCAAGATTGACTCGAGAGTGTGTTTACTGTTTACTCTGTATTTTTTTTTTTGAGTAACTGTTTACTCTCTATTTCTTTTATTAAACTTTGATTTTGAGTTCATGACAAAAAAAAAAAAAAAAAAAAAAATGATTTTGAGTTTTCATTCCCGGCAAGATAAACGCTCAATTTTTCAGATCAACTTAATTTCTCTGTCTAATCAAGTTCAAAATGACCTTATACATTAATTTAGGCCAAATATTTTAATTTTTGTGCAAATAGATTCAATTTTGATCAACCATTAAAAGCATGTCTTTTTTTTTACTAACTTTTAAAGCATGTCTTACAGTATCAAGCTAGTCGCATGAGAAATAAAAAATTAATTAAAAAAAATTATTCATGGCAACCAATGCTTCTCCCATGGCAGAAGCTGCCCTCAACTCCGTATCAAACTCACAAATTTGAAGATATTCACTTATCAGAGATAAAATCAATTAAGTATTAATTTTACCTAACAAATGGTAAATACATTTAAGAGACCACTCATTTATAGGTCTAAAATATAAATCTAGTTGTCAAATCGACCACTCGATACTCATGACTCATCTGATAAAGCATTAGCTCGTCTTCAAAACTTGTTTTCGTCCTTGTCATCGAAGCTCGTCCTAGTCCTCAAAAGTCACCATCGTAAAGCTTGAGCAGCAATCATCTCGCCCACTCTCATATTATATTACCTCTTCATCTAAATTTATTTACTCAACTTATTTAAAGGTCATTGAATAGACTACTGTAAGAGCTGTCACGTCATGATTAAACACGCCTATGACAGTATCCAAGGGGCAGTCTCCCTGCAACAACAACTTAATGCATGCATTGTGCCAGAAGACTGACACAAGAGAAGTTGTTTGTCCCATCAACTCAAACTTCTCCTCTCATTTCCGCTATTAAGATGCTAGCACACACAAATTTGCTTTCACCCAACAGTGAACTCAAGCCACTATAAAAGGAAAGATCACTCACTCATACAAGGGGAGAGTTGGAATAGGGATAACAATTTGACCCAATCCAACGGGTATCTGTTTTGACCAAACCCTAATGGATCAGGTTTTACTTGCCCCATTTAATGGTGGGGCGGGTATTGGTTTAAATTTTAATACTCGTTACGAGTTCGAGTCGGGTACGAGTATAGTATATACCCTCCCTGTACCCAATTATATATATATATTATTTTTAAAGAAAAGAGGAAAAAATAAATAAAAATAAAAATGGGTATATCCATAGGTGCCCGCCCCATTTCATTACATGCCTTGCCCCGTTCTGGAGCAAGTACGGGTAATGAAAAATCCACCCCATACCTATCTCGTTGCCATCCCTAAGCTGGACTCCCACAAGTAAGTGAATTTTCACTAAAAACTCTCAATAAGAACCAAGAAGAGACCATCTTCCTCCAGGTTCCTTTATTTTCAAGCCTACTGACTTAGGCATCGGAGGCTCCCCGCTGGAAAGCTCCTGATTCATTTTTTCTCTATCCACAAACTGTATTTCATCACTCTTACACCATGAGCTTTCCATCTCTAGAATGAGGTAATTTTACCTCATCACCCACTGATGCAGAACGGAAGCTAAAATTATGTTTGTAATATCACACAAACGGATGAGTATTCGATATCGTTCGAATGGACAAGAAAATAATAAAATTCTTTAAAGAATAAATCTGAAATTTTATTAATAATGATAATTGAATTGTTGATTAACAAATAATGAGTCTATTTATAATGAAATCTAAATTCTAAAGCAATAGGAAAAAGGACTTCTAAACTAAATTAAATTCTAAATTCTAAAGCAATAGGAAAAAGGAATTCTAAAGCAATAGGAAAAAGGACTTCTAAACTAAATTAAATTGTAATTTGGAAATCCAAATCTAACTATAATTGAGACTTCTAAACTAAATTAAATTGTAATTTGGAAATCCAAATCTAACTAGAATTGGTCAAGTTGTTCCAAGAATTGGTCTGCTAATTGCTCTGCATCAATCCCCTCCACTTCAAAAGAACTCATCCCCGAGTTACTATCCGGATACAAAGAGTTAGGAGGAAAATAGGGAAAAATGTCAGATACTTTGAAGGTCTTGGAAATCTTCATATGGGAAGGAAGATTAATAACATAAGCATTATTATTGATCTTTTGAAGAATAGCATATGGCCCGTATTTCTTTTGATCAAGCTTGTGTTGCCCTCCACCACGCTCTTTCCGCAGAAATACCATCACCATGTCACCCACTTGAAACTCCTTATGGCGCCGATGAAGATCAGTAGCAGCTTTGTATTTAACATTAGATGATGTTATATGTTCCTTGACTTGCTTAAGTACATCCACATGCTGATTAGCTAAGTTGTTAGTTGTTGTACTCTTGTTAAGTTCCGCAGGTAACTTCAACAAATCAGTAGTATGGGTAGGCACTTTTTTGTAAACAATAGCAAAAGGGAACATTTTTGTAGAACGATGCACCACACTATTATATGCAAATTCAGCCTGTGCAAGAGCAAGATCCCAAAGTTGCTTCTTGTCATTGCAAACACAGCAAAGAATGTTACCCAATGTTCGGTTGACTACCTCAGTCTGTCCATCTGTTTGAGGATGTGCAGTGCTACTGAATCAAATTTCAGTATTAAACTTCCTCCACAAAGTCGTCCAGAAATGAGCCAAGAATTTTGAATCTCGATAAAAAATAATGGATTTTGGAATACCATGCAAACGAACAATCTCTTGAAAGAATAACTTGGCTATGTGAGAAGCATCACTGGTTTGACGACAATGAATGAAATGAGCCATTTTAGAGAACCTGTCCACAATTACAAAAATGGAATCAGCTCCACGTTATGTGCATGGGAGTCTTAACATAAAATCCATAGACAAATCCTCCCATGGATGCTCTGGAATGGGTAAAGGCATGTAGAGGCCTGTATTCTGAGCATGACCTTTCTAAGTTTGACAAATATGACATTTCTGAACAAACTTTCCAGCATCACGCTTCATCTGTGGCCAATAGAACCTCTCTTTTAATCCAAAGATAGTCTTATCATGTCCAAGGTGTCCACTTAAACCACTACTATGCAGCTCACGTATTAACTTCTCACGAAGTGAAGTTCGAGGAATACAGAGCTTGTTTTCTTTAAACAGAAAACCATCATGGACAAGAAATCTTTCCAAAGGCTGATGTGAATGAACCTTCTCCCAAATACTCCCAAAATCTTCATCCTCATGATACAAATCTTTCAAAAACTCAAACCCCATAACCTCATTATTAATAGTTACTAATAATGCAGCCCTTCTACTCAAAGCATCAGCAACTTTATTGCTAGTCCTTGACTTGTGTTTGATAACATAATGGAAAGTCTCAAAGTAAGCTGCCCAACGAGCATGTAACTTGCTTATTAGATTTTTCTGAGTTTTAAAATGAATCAAGGACTGATAGTCAGAATGGATAACAAATTCCCGACCTAAGAGATAGTGCTCCCAAGTTTTAAAAGCTCGAAACACAGCATATAATTCTTGTTCATATGTTGACCATTTCTAACGAGCTTCATTAAGCTTTTCATTGAAAAAAGCCACAAGACGACCAACTTGAGATAATACACCTCCAATTCCAGTTCCACATGCATCACAGTCTACCTCGAAGACTTTCTCAAAATCAGGTAAGGCTAAAATGAGGGCAGAGGTTAATTTTTGCTTAATCTCCTCAAAGCTTCTTGCTGCAGCTTCTGTCCACTCAAATTTTGATGTCCTCTCCTTCTTCAGACAATCAGTTATGGGTGCTACTATACTGCTAAAATTACGAATAAAACGTCTATAAAAAGTAGCAAGCCTATAGAAACTGCGTATTTCAGTTATAGATTTGGGAGTAGGCCAGTTTCGAATAGCCTCAATTTTTCAATCATCTACATGAATCCCTTCTGAACTGACAATGTATCCCAGAAATAAGACCCTCTATGTCAAGGAAATACAATTTTTGGTTATCAAGAATGTCTTTTACATGTAATTACTGAAAAAATAAGTTGCAATTTTCATGGAAATTCAGTACTATCATATGAACTAAACAATCTTTGAAACTTATTTTTTAGAAACTTCATCTTACTAAGTCTACTTATACATACCAAAAGATATCATATGATTTATAAGAGATTTTTTTTTTTTTAGGAGTTTATAAGAGATTTTTTAAATGTTATACAGAGCATCAAAATGTTGTAAAAAGGATTTGGAAAAAAAAAAAAAATCTAAAAAGGCCAATAAATATGTTATTATAATTAGATAGCTACATGTACTAAATTTTTTAGGATAAAACTTATTTTTAAGTCCTTCTACTTATTATGTTTTGTCTATTAAGTCTCTAAAATTTTATTTATCCACGTTAAATTCTTAAATTTTTATTTTTTTTTCACATTAAGAGTTTTTTTTAATGGTAAAAAAAAAATTAATTTAAAAACATTAAAAGATTATAATAATTTTTAAAATCCATATAAAGATGATGTTTTGTCCACAATATTCATACCGACAAAACCAGATGGCCCACTCTTACAATTACATTTATGTGATGCTACAAATGTACAAATGTCCTTTGTTTGTTTTGATTATAGGGTAAATTACTATTTAATCCCTAAAATTTGACCAAATTAATTAATTCGTTCATACTTTTTGAAAAACTAATTAATTAGTCTCTCAGTTTTAGTTTCGTATTATTTAATCCTTCCGTCCAGTTTTTGTACTTTTTCTGTTAATTTTTTAAAAAAATAATTAAAATGCCCTTATATATATAATAAATATAATTTTAATTTTATTATTTTAAAATAAAAAAAAAAAAAATTCAAATGAATAAAAGTGAATAATATTTATATAATAATTTTAATTAATATCATTAAATTATAAAATTATTTATTATTATATAATTATTATATATAATAAAAAATAAAAAAATATTTATATTAATAAAATTAAATAATTA
>CATKHJ010319516.1:0-15947 GCA_949750685.1 Vernicia montana
TTCAAAGCCTAAAAATTCTAAAGTCTTAGCTCTCAGTTGCAAATCTAATTCAACTAAAGCAATTCACTCAATAATCACCAACCAAAAAGCAACAAAATTTACAAGCCTATCTAAAGGAGAATTAGTAAATTACCTTTCATAAACATTTTTTTTTTCTTTGATAGACTTTTAAAAATTGTTGAGATTTCTTTGGCGATGGAGGTGGATTGGGAAAAATTTCCCAATACTAAGATTTTGAACTTGTAGGTGTTTGGATGGCTGTTGTTGAGCTAAAAAGAACTGCTGACACACGAGTTGTGCCGTTGGGCTGCGATAGCGAACGGGGTTGGCGAAAGAAGAGCAGTAGCGCTGGAGCTTGCTGCTACTGGGTTGCGATACGCGCAGGTGCTGTACACTTGCGCTGACTAGCGAGGCTTGCTGGGCGATTAGCGTTGGCAAGAAACTTGACTTTGGGCTGCTGGATGAAGTGCTGGACATTACTGTCACTAGCGTCACACAACAGATCGCTGGGCTTGGCAGGTGTGCAAGTGATTCTGTGATGAACGACTGCGGTGTGAGCTGGAGTACGATTGGCGCTGGCACTGGCGAGAAGCCCACTTGAGCTGCTACGCGTGTTGGGTTGCTATACGAAGATGGCGACGCTGCTGCGTGCTGGGCGATTGGAGAGGCGTGAGCGTGGAGTGCTGGGCTTGACACAAGCGTTGACGAGGAGCTTGCACAGATCGTCGTTGTAGTTACTGGCCTGACTAGCGCAGTTGGCGACTCGCGGATAACCTGAACTGCTACAAAGATTGATGCTACTCTAGCTGGTGAATCGGTGACGGACAGCAAGACTGGATGAGTTATTGTTGTGTGGGTGTCGGCCTGAAGTGTTGAGGTCGCCGGTGGGTTTGTACTAGAGGACGCCGACAAGGTTGCTGGGGGTATTTAAACGATGAAGTAATGGTGATTTGGTTTGGGTTGTTTAAAAATTTTTTGGGTAAAGAGAAAGAAGGAGATTGGGAAAAAGTAGTTGGGTTTTTGTGCAGAAAATAAAGAAATAAATGGGTTTTTTTGAGAGTTAAAAGATTTGGGTATATGAAATTCAAATTTTAAACTTGAATTAGTTGAACTTTGTGAAAAATCTAAAGGAGAAAG
This sequence comes from Vernicia montana, assembly GCA_949750685.1. Lineage (NCBI taxonomy): Eukaryota > Viridiplantae > Streptophyta > Magnoliopsida > Malpighiales > Euphorbiaceae > Vernicia > Vernicia montana. The sequence goes on from CATKHJ010319516.1 coordinate 1,138, forward strand.
ATTTGATTTTAAACGGTGAATAGGCTTTGGATAGGTGGACGAAGTTGAAAGATTAGTGGTTTTAAATTGATTTCTTTTGAGGAATAAACTGAAGGAGTAGAGGAATAATTCACAGGGGAATTGGAAGAGTTTAAATCCGGCTGATTCTCTTGGTGAATCCCTAGGGCTCTAGAAATTACTGATTCTCTCCTTATAGCCTCATTCTCCCAAAATCGCTTGTCAAAATCAGAGAATTGGACTTTGGGCCTGAATTTGTTTTTAGACATAATGAAATTATAAAAATGAGAGTGAAGGAGGATGGATCATATATGTATTTTGGCCTTTGGGCCAAAACAATATATATGATGGGGGCAATTGTTTGTACTAAAAATTAAAATTAATTTAGGCCCAAGATTTAAAGCTGATAATATTTGCTGGTGAAGTGGTGGGTAGTTAAGGAGTTAAGGAAATGAAGTATGGGTAAATGGTTGAGAGATTTAAAGAACCATAAGTGTACTCATAACAAATTTTGTAACGGGCAATTAGTGGCAAGTGGGAAGTTGTATCTGATGCACATAAAAGGAAAGCTAGAGACCAACAATCAATCATCCAAAACTACCCAAGACTACAGCAAATTGAATTCAAGCATTTTCCTTTCAAGCAATTTCAATTCCACAGCAATTCATTTCCTTTTTTCCAAGCTTTACTTGTTGTTGCTTTCAATTTCATTTCATTGTCAATATTTCCATCTACAGTTAATGCAATTTCATTTTCATTCATTGTTCATATCTACAGTTCATTCAATTTCCTTTCATTGCCTTGCAATTACATTTAATTTTCTTAAATTCATAGCCTAGCAAATACATTCAATTCACTGGCATTTTTGAAATCCAAGCAAATTGTGGAAAAATACGCTTGGGGATCCATTATCACTTTGATTTTAGAAGTCAAATTAAGACGCATTTCAAACGGTTCGTGTACCTTACACGCATGGTATGCTCGCAATCAAAAAATTCACCAACAAAGTCTTAAATCTTTTCTAACTTTTTAGGATCATGAAAATGGAATTATATATATATATATATATATATACATATATACTCTCTTTATCTTTAAATAATAATCTATTTTTATTTTAGCATGAAGATTAAGAATTTATATTTATTTTACTATTTTACTTTTATTGTGAATTCTAATGTTATTTATTATTATTGAATTATGTGATTAATTATAAATATAATAAATGATATAGTTGGAAACACAATAATAAATTTTAATAAAAAAGAAAAAAGAATTTTTTTTGAACATCCTAAAAAAGAGATGTGGACTACCATTTGTAGAGTGAGAAAATATATTAATTATCACATAATACATGTAAATCACTTGTTATTTATTTAAATAATGGAATAATGCATTTTTTTTTTAAATGTTACAAGAGCAAGCATCAATGATATTTTGTAATGTGAAAATCTCTAAAAAATTAGAAAAAAAAATTAGAGAATAGAGTGTGGAAGGAGAATCTGAATTGAGCTAAAATAATTTTGACTTAATTATGAGAATATTTATGCTATTTCAATTATTCCTAATTAGCACATCAATACATAATTTAATAGCAAGTGAATGTATGATTCGATAATAAATCAAGTTGAGTTTCTCCTCTCATGCTCAAAAAATTATTCTTAATTGAAATTTTTTATCAAAGTATAATCTAATAATAAGTGCATATGCAACTTAGACAATAAATCTATATTCGAATCTCATCTCAATATTAAAAATTGTTTTTTTTAATGTTCAAATAGATGGGATTAAAGTTAGAATAAAATAAGTTAAATAAAACCATAGTTATTAAACTCGGACTGGCCTGGACGGTTGAATTGGTGACTCGGTGACCCAGGTATTAAACCGAGCCGGGTTTGTAATTAGACCGAATTTGCAATTGACCCACAAAAAACTATGTGAGCTGGGCGGTTGAACCGGTAACCCGATGATTTTACAATTTTCAATTTTTTTTTCTTTTTTCACTATAACTTGCTCTTATTTGCATGTTTTCATGTCTCCAATGGATATCGAGACAAAGAGAATATTATTTGTTTGCATGTTTTTCATATATTTTTCTTTATAAGAAATATAAGTTAGCAAATAAATTATTTTCTAACCTGTTTAGATAAATTATTATGATATATGCACTTTTATTTTCATTTCTGAAGATTTTTATAATCATTTTACATTTTCATTATATATTGTAAAAGTTAGAAAATTTTCATTTTATTTTAATCATTAATGTTAAATTAATTTTAATCTCTGAAATTTAATAATTTAATTATATTTAAGTCTTAAATTGATATATAATAAAATATACTAATAATATAAAAATACATGAAATATCTAATAGACTTATATATATATATATATATATATATATATATATATATATATATATATATTTTATGTTTATAAATTGAAATATTTAATTTATTAATTTTTACTTTTAAATAAAAATTTAAATATTCATAAATATTTAAATATTTTATATTTATTTTATTATATAAAATTATAAATCATATATTTAATTAATTACATTGATTCATTCATTTTAACTATTAATCCCGTAGGTAAACTATTGACCCATCGACCTGATTTAGGAGTTGATATCCGTACCGAATTTAATAACTATAATAAAACAATAAAACAAAAGCAAAGGGGACAAATTTATAAATTGCGACGGTGGAAAAAGCGAAAGAAACCGCACGTAAGATTGCATTAACATTCAACACTGGACCACAGCAAAAGCTCACACATTTCAAAGTTACTGTTGCAACCAACTCCAAATTGCATTCGGTCCCCTTCCCTATTACAATCCAACAGATTCGATACTGCCCATGTTACAATTATAATCTCATTCTCATTTCCTCTCCTCAACGATTCACTCAGATTAATTACCGAGTTAGTGAGTTGCAGAGAAACGAACCAAATGGCGTTTCAAAATTCAATCACCCGCCGCCTAATTACCCGCAACTGGCCGATGGGAGCGAGATCCATGTCTTCGTTGTGGCGGAACGTTGAGCCCGCCCCCAAAGATCCGATTCTAGGCGTAACCGAGGCTTTTCTGGCCGATCCCAGTCCAGAGAAAGTCAACGTTGGAGTTGTAGGTTTTCTATTGGTTTTCTTCATTTCTTTTTATTTTCTTTTAATTATTTCGTCTGATTGTTTGTTGATTATAATTAAAATCTCCCTTTGATTTTATTTTCTTGAATTAATTAAAGGGTGCTTATCGGGATGATAATGGAAAGCCAGTTGTTTTGGAATGCGTTAGAGAAGCTGAGCGGAGGATTGCTGGACACTTAAACATGTATGTCATTTCTACTTAATAATTCTTATTTCACCAATGAGCCTTTGGTAAGCGGCTCTGGAGTGGTCTACATGCTGAGAGTTAAATTTAGTAAAAAAAAAAATTAATTCTTATTTCAATTTTCCAAAAAAAAAAGTTTTTAAATATTAATAGGAATATTTTTTTTATTCCTTGCAGAATTTATTTTTTATTTTTACGTATTGGGTATGGGGGGAGGGAGACTCCAATATATATGCATATCCGAAGTTTGTATGATTTTATCTCTTTCAAATTCTTCCCCTTCTTCCACTATCTTAATATTAGAGCATTTAATGTAAAAAAATTATTTATTTACAAATAAAAATTTAATTTATATGATACATTTGATTGACTGATTGTAATTTTAAAATTTTAAAATTTATTTTATAATCTTATATAATTTTAAAAAATATGCTAGATGTTAAAGAAATATAAAAGGTTAAAATGGACATTTAAAAAAAAAAATTAATGACAATTAATTTGAGAAGCGTGGTAATAGTCTCACCCTTTTATATATTTCCATTTAGCACAGATTAAGTACTCACTCACTGTCTTGGCAAAAAAAAAAAAAAAAAAAAAGTACTCACTCACTGTTATGTGTACCGGTTCAATGCACTCTCTCTGTCACATATATGTGGGATCCACACTCGTAAATTCAGTAGGATTTCATGTATTTGTGCACTCAATAATTTTTTAATTTTAATCCGTCCTTTTAAAAATGAACTGGATATTACCTGTCCACGGTTGAACCGTTTGACCATGGACCAATTACTACTGTCACCTCCTACTATTTCCCTCCTTTTGAAATCATAGACAAAAGTTGTCTTATCCTCCAACCTTTCTAAATTCAAATATAAATTAAATTCTTTCATTCCCTTGGGTTTTACATTGGGAATATAGATTGTGAAAACTATAGTGTAATTGTTACATGATGTTTTTTAATTATATCCTAACAAACATAGTCTTAGAATGAGAAGAATGATACGGCATCTGCTTTCATGCAAAATTCTACATTTTCCTCTCTCCCTCTGTTGCCTTGTATGTGATTTATGAAGCTTATTCAAGACTTGCAAGTGTTATTTGCCTTTTTTAACTTGAATCATTGTGTTTGCCTTACTAATTAGCACTTTGACACCACTTGAATTGAAAGTTTTAGGAGTTAGGGGGCCATAAGTATTTGCAAGCTTTGCAATTATTGTTGCCCTTGAAATTATCATTTCTCTTTATGTTTTATCTATTGTAGATTTGAGGTGAATCTGTGCTCACTTTTAACTGAAACACAATTTTCCTAAAATACAATGGCTGTGTGTAAAAATTTTCCAGGGTACAATGGTACAAAATAAAAATATGATGGCAGCAGAGAAGGGACCATAGCCTTTATTTTTTTGTCCTTTATAGACAAAAATTACTCTTGGCTGTAAAGTTCAGTGAGAATTTTATCTTTATAACCTACTGATTTACAACCAAATTGAAATGGGGTTCCGAAATGATACACTCAGGAGGCTTCTACCCTTAAACTGTTAAACAATATTGCACAAGGTGGCTGCTTTTTACATGGTTATTCTTGAGTCTACCAGCTTGAAATTGTGGTCCCAAAACATGAACCACTGCACTAAATAAAAGCTCCTTGAACGAGGGGAAATGTATGTGTAATTTTCTATCAGTATGGTAATGTAAAGCCAACAATGCGATTATAAAATTTATGTTATTGCAAAGTTTCATGAAATATCTTGAGAGCACCTGCCCTGAAACTCATTTGGATTCTTGGCCCATTGGAGTTGCATTTTCCTTTATGACTTTGGGTGGTTGTAAGAACATGTTTGTTTATAGTTCCTTTTTTATTTGCCGTTTTATTTTAGATGTATGCATTTAATTTCATGTTGTATTATGTTTATATGATTTATGGTTTTCTTTGCAATTTTCTATTGCATTTGTTTGAATGATGTACTATCTTATATGTTTCTGGGCAGGGAATATCTTCCCATGGGAGGGAGTGTGAAAATGGTGGAAGAAACATTGAAGCTGGCCTACGGAGAGAATTCTGAGTTCATTAAAGATAAAAGGATAGCAGCAGTGCAATCTCTCTCTGGGACTGGTGCATGCCGACTTTTTGCAGATTTTCAAAAGCGTTTTTGTCCAGATTCCCAAATCTATATACCAGTTCCAACATGGGCTAAGTGAGTATTACTTGGTTGATATTCCTTTTAATGTTAACGATGAAATTTTCTTCTATTGTGTTATTGCTATTACCAACTTTTCATGGTGTTGGACTAGAAATAATCATAATGTTGGAAATTGTTTCCTTTTTTTTTTTTTTTACCTTTGTTTCATTCCCATGGGCTTCTTACATTAGATTTTAACAGTCACCATAATATCTGGAGAGATGCTCAAGTCCCTCAAAAGACCTATCATTACTATCATCCAGAGTCCAGGGGCTTAAATTTTGCAGCGTTGATGGATGGCATTAAGGTTTAAGCTACATTTTTTTTCTTCTAATTGGATTGTTCTAATAATTGTTACTTTTTTAGTTCTCTATTGTTTTTTTTTCAGGGTTTAGACTCGTTTCTTTTTCTTTGCTTTCCGTTTTCCCTTGTCTGTTGAATATAGATGTTCTCTTGCAGAATGCTCCAAATGGCTCATTCTTTCTACTTCATGCATGTGCTCATAATCCGACCGGGGTTGATCCATCAGAGGAAGAATGGAGGGAGATATCTCACTTATTCAAGGTAAAAACTTTCTTGCCTTTTGTTTTTGTTGTGTTTGTTTAACCACTATGTGATGAGGCATGGAAAAAGAAATTTTTGGAATTGCTTTCATCTACTTATAATTTTGACAACTTATATTTTCTTGTAAATTTTCTATCTTGAAGAAGTATATGTTTATCATTATTCAGGACAAGTAAAAATTTATTTAGAAAAAGTAGTAATTTATTTAGGATTTTGTGTTTACAAAAGTTTTCCATGGGAGTCTATTTCCTTTGCAGTATTGATGTAGGACAACTTGGAGGTTTTTTTTCTAGGACGAGTTAACCTTTTTAAATTCGAGGAATAGGTAGAAACTCAAAATGCACAATTGTGGTTAATTTTGAAGGGCTGAAATCTGGAATTATTTGCAGAATTTCAAATATGATTGCTATGTAAAGAAGATTAAGTTTCACATTTAGAATTCCTTAGGTATCAGGTTCCGTAGGAAATCAGGAATCTCATTTAGGATTGAATTGCATCAAATAATTCGAAAGACAGCAGATGCTATAATTTTATTGATTGAAAAAATGAATCATAAAGGTTGCAAGTATAGATATTTAAAGAATCAAACAAATACTAAAATTGGACTTTGAAAACTAATCTTAATCTAAGGATTTGGATTCCAAAAAAAAAGCAAAATTGAAAGGATTAATGCTATCATAAACCAGTTGGATTCATATTAAGATGGTGTTTGATAACATGATTCAATACAGGGGTGTGCAGTATTCAGTTTTAACTGAAAAACCGAACCGAACCGAACCAGCGGTTCAGTTCGATTTTAAAAATAATCGGTTCGATTTCGGTTTTTAATTTCAAAAATTTCAGTTACTTCGGTTCGGTTCGGTTCGGTTTTCAGTACAAAAAAACCGAATAAACCGAACCGGTTTTATTAAAATAAATTTATTTTTATATTTTTATATTTAAAAAACTTAATTTTTTTATTAAAATAATAAAATATTTTTATGTATAACTTTTAAAATAATAAATAAATTTTATTTTATTAAAAAAAATAATATTTTTATGTATAATTTTTTAATTCTATTTTGAATTAATTATATATTTTTAATATTAAATAGCAAAATATTGAAGTATTGATAGAATAAAATTGAAAAAATAAATTGTCAAAATTAATAATCTTTTCTAATTATAATTTTATTTTAATTTTAATTTTTTTCTGTTTTAAAAAATTTAGAGAAAAAAATTGATAGAACTGATTTTTTTCGGTTCGGTTCGATTCGGTTTTACATGTTACTCGATCAGTTCGGTTTTTTATAGTGAAAATTTCGGTTCGGTTCGGAAACCGAACCGACCGATGCTCACCCCTAATTCAATACTTTGAATTAAAATTTTTAGTGTTATTTAGTTTTAAATTGTTTGGTAATGCTTATATATGCATCATTTAAAAGTTTCAATGAAGTTAAAATTTGTTTTAAATGATAAATCAAAGTTTCTAAGTTAAATTTGCATAGAATACAATCAGTCGTCATGCTTTTGGACAAATTTTGCAATTTAGAAATTTCAAGGCTCCTGTTTAAAATTCTACTTTTAAATTTTGAACACTTTTAAGTATTCAGAGTCTACGAACAAGAAAAAGTTTTTTCTTGTTCCTAGAATTTCTACAAACAACTATATAACTTTGATTATTTCCTTAGGCTTTTATCCTATTAAAACAAAAGAGAGAAGAGAATTGTAATGCATTCATCCTAATTAGGAAAAGAAGAAAATTCATTATTTTGGTTTCAGTTAAAGGTGTCTACCTAGTAATGCAATATGTCTCACTGTATTTCCATTGGTTTCTGCAAGTTTATTACAATTGCAACTCTTTGCTATATTGGTGTCCAGCAGCAACTTCTTTTTGACACATGCAATCTGGATTTATTTTCTAATTTTTTGCCAATCCTTAAATGCAACAAATGCACACGAGGGCAGATTAATCCAAACTCATCCCACGTCATTATGATTCAGTTTATGTCATGTTCAGGTTAAACAGCACTTTGCCTTCTTTGATATGGCATATCAAGGCTTTGCTAGTGGTGATCCCGAGAGAGATGCAAAGTCCATCAGGATTTTTCTTGATGATGGTCATCATATTGGCATTGCTCAATCATATGCAAAAAATATGGGGCTTTATGGCCAGAGAGTAGGATGCCTCAGGTATTTTCTCTATTTCCTTAATATACTTGTGCATTATATTTACTACTTTTATGATATTCCTATTTATTTTTTCCTTGTCCTCTTTTGATTGGTACCAATTCCTTGAAGAAAATTCCGAAAATCAGCAAAAAGAAACATGATAAATTTATTAACAAAACTGGAGATAGTTTGCACAAGAACTATTTATAGCACCATCTTGATTTCCATCTGGTTCGAAATACCGTCTAAAGTTATTGATAAATGAATGCCGTTTTAGCAAATTCTCAGGTGCAAATTTTAAGCTCCATTTCAGAGATGATCTTTTACTTATAATATGGCAACTGTACATAATTTGATTTTTATTAATTGATTTTGGCATCTTGGAAAATGATATGATGATTGCTTACTAATTATAAATTTTTTGTTCCTAGTTCCCTGAAATACCACATCACACTTGTGAAACTAACAAGAAACCGAGCCTTTTGTTCCATTTCTTTTAGGATATATAGGATTCAGACAGGAAAATGACTTTTGCTTTTTCTTGTTAGCTTTTTGTGTTTTTAAGAAGTGTAGCACCTGGAACTGTGGATCAAATCTTAGGGTTTCATGTCAAACATTTCCTTAATGTTTTTGCCAGAAAAAAGTTTGTCTTCGGAAGACATGGTCTTTTCCTTTTATTTGCTTGATTTTTACCAACAGAAGAGACATCTAGTATTTACAATAACCACACATGCTATTTTTACCATAGAAGACCATCACTACTAGTAATAGTAACAATACTTTGAAAAACTATGTCAAAGTGATTCAGAGGTAAGGATTCTCATATATTTAAAAGTAAATGCTGTTATATATTGGTTGCAGTGTGCTTTGTGAAGATGAGAAACAAGCAGTGGCTGTAAAAAGTCAGTTGCAGCTACTTGCAAGACCCATGTACAGTAATCCACCTGTTCATGGTGCACTCATAGTTTCGACTATCCTTGGAGATCCAGACCTGAAGAAATTATGGCTCAAGGAAGTGAAGGTAATTACCATCAATGTAGTCCCCAGTATAGCTGGTCCTCAATTTATTTTAGGCGTAAAAATTTTGGGAAAAAAAAATTCTTTTTAAGTATAAACATACTCAGAAGAGAATCACCTGCTCCTCTGCTTTACAGATCACCTGAATTTTATCATTTTTCTTGATTATTTTCTTTATCAATTAACTAATGTTTCCATGTTATCTCATTAGGTAATGGCTGATCGTATCATTTCCATGCGGGTGGCTCTACGAGAAAACCTTGAAAAGTTGGGGTCACCTTTGTCGTGGAAGCACATTACCAATCAGGTATACTAGAATTCAGCAAATGTTTCATTTGTTAATATTGCTTTTTTACTTTTGATAGCCAGCTTGTCCTTTAAAAAAAAAAAAAAAATCTTTTTCTTATATATATGTATATATATATTTCTTTTGTTGTGATTTATCAATCATTTTATTTTCTTGCAAACAGATTGGCATGTTTTGCTATAGTGGGTTGGCACCTGAACAAGTTGATCGTTTGACAAAAGAATTTCATATCTATTTGACCCGTAATGGTCGAATCAGGTAATATTCTAAATTAAATTATTCCATCATGTCTCTGCACACACACACCTTCATTTGACATTAGAATTTTTGCTAATAATGGTGACAACATATGCAGTATGGCTGGCGTTACTACAGGAAATGTGAGTTATTTGGCAAATGCTATTCATGAGGTCACAAAATCTGGTTAGGCTCATTTGCATAAGTTACCTCAAAATCTTTAGGTTATAGGTGCATAGAAGACATACAAAATGATTTTTTCTCTTCCTCCTTAATAACTAGGGAAGGGGTAATAAATTGTGGTCCTTGTTAATGCTCAAAATTTCTGATTCTTTCGTGTTCTTGAAGGAAAGTATAATTTTATACCATACTTTTGTAATTTATGAGCAATAGAGGAGCCATAGCCGATCAAATGGATTTGCCCGCAGTTTAATAAAACTGTTTAAACTGTTTATGGTTATGACAGTGATAGATTGATGGAGGTAAGAAAATCAAAGTTGAAAGGGCAAGAGTATTTTTGTAATTCCTGTTCTACTAAATGGATTGGTTGGATGTTTTTGAGATTTATTATGAACTTGCCACCAGACCATTTACGAATAACAACTCTGAAATTCATGCTTAAAACACTATTAGACCACCACAATACTCTAAGCCACTCAAGGCAAAGGTATTACATGGCTGATCATTACTGCTTGTATGAAGTATGAACTATCTTGTCATCTCTCTCAAATAATAATATGGGAATTGTTTGGATGTTTGAGGAATGCTGATTGCAAGTATTTTTTAAACTAAAAAACAAACAATTTATGAAAATTAAAAAGGGTGAATGCTTGATGGAGAATGTGTCTAAAAGAAGTGTAGCATTACTTAAAAAAATTAAATTATATAGTGTATTTGAGAATCTCATTATTATGATAAAAATATGTGATTGATTGACAAAATAAATAGAGTGATAGGTGAAGTAATTTGTGATTTATTATCATCAAATTGATAGTATACCATACACCATTTAAAACTCAGTTCTCTTTGTAATAACTGTGATGTTATTATTATTATTATTATAGGGGAAAAGTATGAAATTATCATGTGGTTTGATGTTTTTCATGATAGAGGTATGTTTTTTTTTTTTTTTTTTAAACTTAGGTACCTTGTAGTTTATTATATTAGCCACTTAAATACTAAATTTAATAATATTATTAATATTTGGTCATTTGACATATAATATAAATTAATAAAATATTTTTATCAAACATAGAATTCCACCAGGCACTATAGACCTAATTTGAATTAAATTTTAATTTTAATTATAATTAATTATAAATTTTAAAAACATTTTTAAGAGAAAAAAGGAAAATAAAATTTTAAAAGAATTTAAAATTTTCAAATTTTCCTCATATAAAATATTTTACATGTATTTAGGAAATCAAATAAATATATAAATTTCACAAAATCTTTAATTTAACAGTCATATGCAACTATTATTATTTATGAGATCAAACTTAAAATATTCATGAATGATTGCATAATATAGCTATTAAATTGGAGATTTTATGAGATTTATAAATTTTTTTGGTTTTCTAAGATGTGTAAAAAATTTTGTACAAGAGAAATTTGAGATATAATTTTTTTTATTTTTATTTTTTTTCCTTTTAAAAATATTTTTAAAATTTTATAATGAATTAAAATTAAATTTTAATTCAAAAGTGGGTCACTATTATATATTGTTTATAAGATCAAACTTAGAATATTTATGAGTAATTGTGTAACATAGCTATTAAATTGGAGATTTTGTGAGATTTATGAATTTGTTTTTTTTATTATTATTACTGGGAGGGGAATTTAATATTGGTGAGTTCGAACCCTGACGTCAAATCTTAAAATAGTCTCACCTTACTACTAGGTTAAGATACTAATTAAGATTTATGAATTTTTTTGGTTTTTTAAGATGTGTAAAAAATTTTGTACAAGTGAAATTTGAAATATGGAAATATTTTTAAATTTTTATAATGAATTACAATTAAATTTTAATTCAAAAGTGGTTCCTACAATACATGGTGGAATTTCATATAAGAAAAAAAAAAAAAAATATATATATATATATATATATATATATATATATATATATATATATATATATATATTTTAATTTATATTGTATGTAAAATAATCAAATATTAACAATATTAGTGAATTTGATACAAAATATCTAAATGTGAGGAAAAGAAATAGTAGATCTCTCTAAAAAAAAAAAAGTCAAATCATAGGATAGTTTTTTTTATTATTTCCCCTTACTATTACCACCAACAATTTTGATCAAGCTCGGACGAGTTCTTAAGGTAACTTCTTACAACTTCCTAAGTCGCTCGATCTCCAGGAAGCACCCTTTCTAGCATAGTAATTCCTCAATAATTCACCGTGGACTGTCCTCTCCTTTTGAGCTGATCATTCATTGGAGTCCAGCGCCTAAAAATCTTCTTCTCCCTAGAAAATGTCAAAGTGAGAGTCTCTAAACCCTCTCATTTAGGAAAGTCATGGCATCATCCATAAGTCCACGCTTTCCCCGAGTCTTTAACTCCATACATGCAGTCAAAGTGAGAGTCTCTAAACCTTCTCATTCAGGAAAGCCATGGCATCATCTATAAGTCCACACTTTTCCCGAGTCTTTAACTCCGTACATGTAATCACATTGACTTAAGTATATGGCTTGGCGCAAACCTCCTAATGCTATGTGTCTTTGCCATGCAGGCTTAGATCCAACCACTGCTTCAACGCTAGACTCTAGCCTTTCCATCCATCAAGGTTAGTACTTCCACATAGCGAGGTCAGCACCGTTCCATCTAGTCGTTCCGTCCCTCAATGTCAACACCTCCACACAATGAGGTTAGCACTGTTCCATCCAGCAAGGTCAACACATCCTTTCAATGAGATTCGCATCGTTCCATAAGTACAAAGTCCTATACCTTCATACTTCCTATGCCCACTAAGATCCATTACCTCAGCTTACCATGTGTATCATTGCTAGATCCAATCATCGCACATCCTCTCCTCAAACCTGGATTGGACCTGCTCCTTTCTAGGGAACCTTAGGCTCAATACTTGGCACACAACAACATTCGAACATCAACACCTTGAAAAAAGATCTCGGCCTGATGGGAGCCTCTAGGCCCTGAAACACCTTGGTCAGGACCTAGACAGGGGAAGAAGGCTCATCAATGAAGAATCATTTCTTTCAATTTTACTTACAAAATTCAACTTCTCCAAGATTAATAGCACAAAATCAAGTTATGTTGATTATCATTTAATAAGTAAGTAAGGTATATTTTGCTTTTTCTTCAATACAAATTAATTTTATTTTGATCAATTCATGTGCTCCAGTATTATATTTCTTATCAAGAAATATAATTTCATGTTATTGGTATGGTAGGTTCGTAGTTCATTGAAGGAAAAAAATGAATTAACTCTTATATATATATATATATATATATATATATATATATCTTATCCATTTACAAAATAAAATTTATTTATAATTTATAATATAATTCAATTACCAATAATATTTCAACCCACGCAAAGCATGAGCTTACAAACTAGTTAGTCATATCTTTAAGATCTTCATTGGGTCTTAGAAGACCACAAAATCAATTTTTTTTTTTTTTTTTTTAAATTTCCTTTTTAGCCTTTAGGAAGTTACCCAAGGAGTAGCTTAAAAAATATTTTCAACTGCTGAAAATGCTCCATAGGTGCCAAAAGTTGAATGTTTCTGGCATGAAGAAAACCCCCCTCTTTAAGAAGTTTTGAATGTCTTCAATTTAATTATTATCTTTTTCCCTCTTGGTGGAATAAAATATCCCGATTTCTAAATTTTCTCTTGAATAAATTCTTCTTTGTAGTTTTCAAAGAAATGTTATTATGTTGCCTTGAGTCTTGGATTAATTTTTTGAATCTGGTACCAACAAGTATCATACCGCTTGGAACAACATTTTCTTTCAAGCCAAGGAACATGAGGTTTGAAGATATCAATTGAAAGGAAAATATTTTAAATTAGCATTAGAGGAATAGGGCGACACGAAAAGGAATCGCGCTCTAGAAATGATATTCTCGTACAAACATGATCACTTCTATTTTGACTGTTTTGGTTACCAACAATTATTTTAAAAAATGGAAGTGATGGCTAATTTTAATGATTGAATGGTAGAAAATGCATTAAATAATTTCAAATCATCATTTAATCATTATAATATATAAATATCAACATTGGTAATATTAATGGGATTGAAATAATTTTGAATGAACAATTAATGGAGTTTTTAAGAGTGTCTACATATTTTTTCTCTCTATAAGTGTCACGTCTTGCCCTCGATCACTCTTCTTATTCGTCTTCACTTGACCTTGAGCTATCTTTTGGTTCTCGCTAACAGCTTAAATTCATCTTACTCAACCTGCCAAGATGCAATGGTCCTAGAGCATAAGTAGGCTTAAGGCCACTAAAACGGGACGCATTTATCCCGACCCGACTTGAAATCTCAAACAAAAAAAATCACCATTAATGAAAATTCCCAATCCGAATTGAACCGATTATAGTGTTAAGGTATGATACGGTAGATTAATGTGTATTGTTTCGAGATCTGAACAAAAACCGATCTGAAAGAACCGAACCCCAAACCAAATATATTATATTCATTATTAAAGGGGAACTCAATTTTATTAATGTTAAGTTCAATCTTAATAAAGTTGAATTCAACCGTAATAAAATTGAATTCAACCTTATTACGGTTGAATTCACCCTTATTAAGGTTGAACTCAATTTTCAGTTCAACCTTAATAACATTAAATAATAATAATATAAAATTTAAAAAACAAATTATCAATCTATTTTAGAATCATATAAATTATTACTTTATTATTATGCTATATGATACATATTGATATACAATTATAAATTTGGATATATACTTTTTCAATAAATTAATTAGTTTTAATATTTAATTTAATTTAATTTAATTTTTAAAATAATTAATAATTT
>CATKHJ010319665.1:0-14726 GCA_949750685.1 Vernicia montana
TAGATATATATATATATATATATATATATATATATATATATATATATATATATATATATATATATATATATATATAATGGACATGAATTTATCATTGTCAATTCGTGTTGTTTTTATTTTCTTTTTCTTTCATAGAAATATTTTGTTGTCTTACAAGATTTAAACTTTTTGACTTTAATTTCTTAGTTTGGGATTTGCTACCAATTTTACTATTGAACAATTAGACTTGTTAAAAAACATGAAAATTGATTTATGACTTAGTAGTTATAAATAAAATATATTTTCTGTCAAGTTGTCAGTTATAACGTCTATCAATATGATTGAAAAATATTGAAAAAAAAATCAATGAGCCTTTGATTCAGTGGTAATGGAGTTATCTTCAGGGCTAAAATATATAAAGTTCGAGTTGTTGGAAACAGCGGATAAATAAATTAGTAGAGTAAAATAATAACACAGGCAATTTAATGTGGTTCACCCTTTAATTTTGGGCTACATTCACGGGACAAACTCTGAAATATATTTCTTCCACTAATAAAATTAATGGGTACAAGAGAGAGGCAATACAACAATTTGAGATAAACCCAAAATAGTAACATTTACAGTGTTTCCCAAAAATATCTCAAAGTATTTTTCTCACTATTTTATCACTCCTCTTTTTAGGAATTATTTCCTAAAACTAATAAAAAACTCTATCCAATTTTTTCTTCACTCTTTAGAGAAATAATTCTCTGGCTTGCATTTACAAATGAAGGGTGGAGGCCTATTTATAGGCCTCCAAAACATGTATGCAAGCTGTCTAAAGTTGGACAACTTGCAGCAAATCCATTTAAAACAACAAGCACAGAATTCGGTGCTTGTTGTTGTGTTTGTTTTTAATTAAATAGTGTGTGGATCCCTCCATATGAGAGGGACACCACCACAACAAATCTCCCCCTCCCGATCACATGGAGGGCTCCACCATTCTTGCAGGTAACCGACAATACTCAAAGTATGGACTTGGTAGAATCTTTGTCAACATGTTCGACCCATTTTTCTCTGTATGGATCTTCTCAAGCTGTAGTAGCTTCTTCTCTAGCATATCCCTGATCCAGTGATATCTCATGTCAATATGC
Source organism: Vernicia montana (assembly GCA_949750685.1). Lineage (NCBI taxonomy): Eukaryota > Viridiplantae > Streptophyta > Magnoliopsida > Malpighiales > Euphorbiaceae > Vernicia > Vernicia montana. The sequence goes on from CATKHJ010319665.1 coordinate 1,113, forward strand.
TTTGATCTAGAGTGGAAGGAAGCATTCTTCCCAAGGTGAATAGCACTTTGGCTATTACAAAACAACTGATATATGTCTTACTGCACACCAAGTTCATTTAAGAACTTCTTCATCCACAGCAACTCTTTATAAGCTTTTGTTGTTGCTATAAACTTCACTTCAGTAGTTGACAGAGTAACACACTTTTGTAATTTTAACTGCCATGACACAGCTCCCCCTGCAAATATAATTAGGTAACCTGAAGTAGACTTTCTCTAGTCCATATTGCCAGTCATATCTGCATTTGTGTATCCAACCAACACCGGTCTGGTATCTCCAAAACATAGGCATATTTTGGAAGTACCTCGAAGATACCTGAAAATCCATTTCACTGCAACGGTGCAACCCAGTGTTCCTTTCTAGGATTTGAAAGGAATCTACTCATAACTCCAACTGCGTGAGCAATATCTGACCGTGTGCACACCATGACATACATCAAACTTCCAACTGCTGAAGCATATAGAATCTTATTCATTTCTTCTTTCTCCTTATCTGTAGAAGGGCTCTGCTTGGAACTTGGCTTAAAATGATTAGCAAGAGGACAACTAATCATTTTAGCCTTGTCCATATTGAATCTTTGAAGTACTTTCTCAATGTACTTCTCCTGTGACAACCACAATTTCTTGGCGCTTCTGTCTCTGATAATACTCATGCCAAGAATTTGCTTCGCTGGCCCCAAGTCTTTCATGGCAAAAGACTTACTTAGCTGCTTCTTCAAGCTGTTGATTTTAGAAATATTCTGGCCAACGATTAACATGTCATCCACATAGAGCAAAAGAATGATGAAATCATCATCTGAGAATTTCTGCACAAAAACACAATGGTCTGAAGTAGTCTTCTTGTAGCCTTACTCCCTCATAACAGACTCAAACTTCTTGTACCATTGTCTAGGTGCCTGTTTTAAGCTGTAGAGACTTTTCTTCAATTTGCAGACATAATTCCCTTTTCCTCTTTCTTTGAAACCCTTTGGCTGCTCCATGTATATTTCTTCTTCCAAATCACCATGTAGGAAAGCAGTTTTGACATCCATTTACTCAACCTCCAGGTAAAGACTTGCTGCTAACCCCAACACTATACGGATGGATGTCATTTTTACAACTGGTGAGAAAATCTCGTTAAAGTCAACTCCTTTCCTTTGGATGAATCCTTTGACAACCAGTCGGGCTTTGTATCGCGAACTAGAACTGTGTTCTTCATGCTTGATCCTGAACACCCATTTGTTTTTCAAGGCCCTCTTGCCTTTTGGCAACTTCACCAATTCAAAAGTTTTGTTCTCATGCAAAGACTTCATCTCATCTTGCATGGCCTCAATCCATTTCTTCTTGGATTCGTCATCCATGGCATCTTCATAACTCTTAGGTTCTCCCCCGTCAGTGAGTGTCATATATTGGTCACGAGGATATCTGGTAGATGGATATCTCGTTCTTTCACCTCTCCTCAATGGAGGTGGATAAGCCATAGGTGTTGGTACTGGATAATGAACATCATTATATTCCTCATCACCCTCGTCTTCAGAACCAACTTCTATAGGAGCATCATCTTCATTAGGTGGATCAACCTGGTCTTTATCTCCAACCTCTCTTGGCACCGGTGTTGGAGGAATTAATTCCAAATCTGATGAGTCATCATTGGAATCAGGAACATCCTTCTCCATTTTGTCAATATCTTCAATGGTCTTATCTTCAACAAATACAGCATCACGGCTCCTGACAAGTTTCTTCTCAACGAGATCATAAAATCTATAACCAAATTTATCTTGATCATAGCCAATAAAAATACATTGTCTTGTCTTGGCATCAAGTTTAGACCTCTCATCCTTAGGGATATGAACAAATGCTTTGCAGCCAAACACCCGCAGATGATCATAGGAAGCATCCTTTCCTGACCATACTTTGTTTGAAACATCCATCTTGAGAGGGGTACAAGGTGAAAGATTCAACACATGTGCAACTATAAGTATGGCTTCACCCCAAAAAATTTTAGGCAACTTTGCATGTGAGAGTAGACATATGACTCTCTCCATCAAAGTTCTATTCATCCTCTCAGCTAAACCATTCAACTGCGGTATTTTTGGAGGTGTCATCTGATGCCGGATACCATGCTCTTTGCAGTAAGCATGAAATGGTCCAATGTATTCTCCACCGTTGTCTGTCTGGATGCACTTTAGCTTTTTCCCAGTCTGTCTCTCAACTAAGGCATGAAATTCTTTGAAGACATCTAGCACTTGATCTTTTATCTTCAAAAGATATACCCACGTCTTTCTTGAATGATCATCAATGAAAGTCACAAAATATTGAGCACCACCAAGTGACTTTGGCATTGGTCCACACAAATCTGAATGAATCAGATCTAACACATTATTCATTATACAAGGAGCGAAACTCTTGAAAGCAACTCTATTTTGCTTTCCTGCTAGACAGTCAACACATTTCTCTAAATGTACTTCATCCATTCCGGGCAGTATCTTTTTCCTGGCTAGACTTGTCATTCCTTTTTCACCCATGTGGCCGAGTCTCCTATGCCACAACTCAACTGCACAGTCTTTCTCCACTATATTTACTGTGTCGGTAGAGAGCTTTGCCTGCATTACATACAGAGTTATATGCTGCTCACCTCTAGCCACTACTAAGGAGCCTTTTGTAAGTTTCCATTTATCATAAATGAAGGAGCTACAATATCCTTCATTTGCAAGTTTGCGTACAGAGATCAAATTTACGTGCATATCTGAAATATGCTTGACATCCTTCAGAACTAGTCTGGTACCATTCTCTGTTTCTAAGCAAACATCTCTTCTGCCAATAACCTTTGACAGGCCTTCATTTCCCATTCTAACAACACCATAATCTCCAAGTGTGTATGATGAGAAGAATTCTCTATGGGATGTAGCATGAATGGTAGCACCACTATCAAACACCCAGCTGGACTCTTGAGATGCAAGATTGACAATATCTTCATCATAAACGATATAATTGAATTCGTCTATGATATTTGTCTGCTCATCATTACTACTGTCATCTTTCTTCATAGCTTTGCCTCGGTTCTCCTGTTCCTTATTAAACTTTTGGCAGAATTTTTTGATGTGATCCTTCTTCATACAGTGATGGCATTCAACATTGGCATATTTATTTGACTTCCCTCTACTCTTACCTCTAGAGTTCTGCTCCCTAGACTGTCTTCTCCCTCTAGATTCTGTAACCATAACATCTAACTGTGATGAAGAAGATGAGGCCTGTGATCTTCTTCTCATCTCTTCATTCAAGATACTACTTTTTACAATCTCCATATTAACTACACCATTAGGTGCAGTGTTGGTGATGGAAATCTTCAAAGTCTCCTAGGATTGTGGTAGAGAGGCTAACACCAATAGAGCAAACACTTCATCATCTAGTTTTACTCCCATTCTGTACAACTGGTCTTGAATTCCTTCCATCTCATTCAAGTGATCTGGCAAGGAAGTTCCTGCTTTATATCTTACTTGCACCAACTTGGTCAAGTAAAATAATTTATTATTTCCTGTCTTTGAAGAATACAATATCTCCAGCTTATTCCACAGAGACCATGCATGAGTCTCATTACAAATGTGATTATACACATTGTCTTCGATAAACTGTCGGATAAAACTGCACACCTGCTCATGGTCAAACTCTCATTCCTCATCAGTTTTACCTTCGGGTTTGACTGTGGTAAACACCGGCAAATGCATATTCGTCACAACTAGAAGATCTTTCATCTTTTTACTCCAGATGTGGCAGTTTGAGCCATTTAGGTAGATCATTCTACTAATTTTTGCCTCCATCATTTCTATCACAAAATTCTTTAAGCAAATCTAGCTCCCACTATTTCACGTGAATAGTACTGTATACTGGAACAATGACTGTAGTCCGTGAACAGTACACCAGGTAAGTTTCCAGGAAAAAGAGGTGGATCACAATGGACACACTTAAATATCAAGTCTTTCCTTAGCCAGAACTTTTCTTAGACATGCACCTTCACACTATCATACTTATTTTCAGTTAGGCTCTGATATGTATGAACAGTACACGTATCCGTGAATAGTGCCAAATTGCATAGTACCTCAGAGTACTATTCACAGCAATAATTTTTCGAGAATTTTTTTTTTAGATGTGGAAGATCAGTCAAAACTGCAACTACAGTGCATACTCTTAATTTTCAAGGAAAATTAAAACCAATAGCTCTGATACCCCTTGTTGGGCACAGCGGATAAATAAATTAGTAGAGTAAAATAATAACACAGGCAATTTAACGTGGTTCACCCTTTGATTTTGGGCTACGTCCACGAGACAAACTCCGAAATATATTTCTTCCACTAATAAAATTAATGGGTACAAGAGAGAGGCAATACAATAATTTGATATAAACCCAAAATAGTAACACTTACAGTGTTTCCCAAAAATACCTCAAAATATTTTTCTCACTATTTTATCACTCCCATTTTTACGAATTATTTCCTAAAACTAATAAAAAACTCTATCCAATTTTTTCTTCACTCTTCAGAAAAATAATTCTCTAGCTTGCATTTATAAATGAAGGGTGGAGGCCTATTTATAGGCCTCCAAAACATGCATGCAAGTTGTCTAAAGTTGGATAGCTTGCAGCAAATCCATTTAAAACAACAAGAATCGAATTCGGTGCTTGTTGTTGTGTTTGTTTTTAATTTTTTTTTAATTAAATAGTGTGTGGGTCCCTCCATGTGAGAGGGACACCACCACAACACGAGTCCCAATCGGTTAAAAAAAAATCTATTGAAAAAAGTTATTGTTTTAATATATATATATATATATATATATATATATAAGCATTTATGATATTTCCTAAAATATAATATTATTTAAATAATATATGAATAATGTATTGCAAACTTGCAATGCACACATTGAGAGGCTGTTTGGTTATGGAAAATTAGACTTATTTTTCATAAAATAATTCTTAGAAAACTAGAAAATATAATTTATTGTTTAGTTATAAAAATTTTCCAAATAGAAAATTAGAAATAAATTTTCTAATTTTTTCAATTTATAGTTATACCTTAAAAAACTAGTTAATAAAGTAGTTTTCTAATTTCACTTGAATAATATTGTTTTAGAAGCAATTGGAAAACACAGAGCTCCATCCGTGTTAGGAATGACAATAAGGCAAGGCGGGTTTTGAAATTCTCATTCTCACCTTATGAACGATTGGGGCAAAGGCGGGACGGGATGGGAATCCTCATTTGTATTTTTATATTTTTATTAATATTAAAATTTCATAATTTATATATTTTGAAAAAATATTATACATATTTGTATTAAGTTTTATATATTATTAACTAATATTTAAAAAATAATAATAAAATTGAATACTCAATAATATAATTTTAAAGAAAACTAATATATATATATATATATATATATATATATATATATAAAATATGAAATTATAATAAAAAATACATATATATTAATTTTATGGAATCAAGGCGAAAATCAGAGCTGAGAGACTCAATCCCATCTTCGACCCATTGCCATAAATGGGAAGGAGATTCCCCATCGAGTTCAAGGCGAAGACGAATTTTTCATTTAGACGAATCGAGTTTTAGCATCTCTAATCCTTGTTTCCAATTACGGTGCAATAATGCTGGGTTTCGAGACCCAACAACATCATTCTTATCCTTGTTTTTTTTTTTCATATTATTTTTTTTTGAGAATTTATTATTTATTTAGATATACACATGCTTTCTTTGTTTAGAATTCTTGTTTTTTTTTTTTTTTTGTTGGTATATCTATTATGTCTTCATATACACATATGCTAATAATGGTTCTACATGGTTATGCTTGACATTTTGCACCTTAAATAATAGTACAGACAAATATATATATATATATATATTGTAAATCAAAAATCAAATCGAATTACTATTATCATGTTTTTCTTTTCAATAATTGTTTATTCATATATACATTTTTTGATAATTTTAAAATATTACTAAATAATTTTAACATTTTTTTAGATTTTATATTTAAAATGTCTTTAAATTAATAAATATATAAGTGATCATATTATAAAATTATCAATATATTCATTTAGTATTTTTAGTAAAATAAAAGTTATTTAATAAAAAAGCATAATAAAATATATTACAAAATAAAAAGTCAAAAATAGAAAATAGAGAATTGCAAAATTAAAAATCAACATATCTTTTAATTTTCCAAATTCCAATTTAGAAAATGAAAATTTGAAAAATAAAAATAGAAAATGTTTTTCATAACTAAACATAACCTTAAGGCCTTGTTTGTTTGTTGGATTTCGCAAAATCCATGTACTGTAGTTCAGTTCTTTATTTGATTTGAAAATTTGAGTTACATTCCATAGATTTATTAAAATTCATCATGCTCCAAAACCTTCAAAAATGAAAATTTTGAAAATCTACATGAATTTAAATCAAATTTATAAATTTAAAATCCATCATACCAAATAAGACCTAAGTTTCCACATATTCATTGAAATTAAGTCCTTCAAATCTCACCAAATCTAACCAAATTCATTAGAAACCTAGTAATTAGTTATGATCAGAGCCACAGTACAAACCTAAACCTTCACAAAATATTAGACAAAGTCAATTAAGATACACGAATTGAAACGTGAAGCAATATTATAGTTATCAAAGAAGAAAGAAAGGTAAACAGAGTGAAAGTTCTTAGTAAGAGCTCTTAAATCTTCATCTTTCCTTATTTTAAGGAACATTCCTAATAATTGCATTTTTAAAAACTTCCTTCTTTCATAAAATTTTTTAAGATTCACTATCTCTCTCTTTAAACTTAAGGAGAGAAAAAATGACTCTTAAGAATTTTTTTTATTATTTCTCTTTTTTTTTTCCTCCAATATTTTAATATTTTCTTTTTTTTATTTCTTTTATTTTTAAATTATTATTATTATTATTATTATTAATCAAAAATTTATTATTATTAAATTACTATATTATTATTAAAATATTATTTTATAATATTTTAAATCAGATTATTCTTTTTTAGTAGTAAAAATTTTATGTAAAGTAGAAGAAATAATAATAATAATAATAATAATAATAATAATAATAATAATAATAATAATAATATTTTGTTATAATATTTTTAAAAAGATTATATTTTTTAATTGCAAAAATTTTATGTAGAGTAAAGAAAATGAAATTATAAATTTATGTATAAAGAAACGGAATTGTATATTTATTAATAAAAAAATAAAATATGGAGTGAAATAGAGAATGTTATTGTAGTATATGTATTTTTCAAGATAAATTAAAATAAGGAGTTAAATTGTTTATAATATAATAAGGAATAAAATAGGAAATATTGTTGAACATGCTCTAAAATCAAATTCAGTGTCGGCTTTAGTGGCCTATGCCTAGGGCCCAAAAAATAGGGGTCTCAATTTTCTAATATATATTATAATTTTTTTAAATCTATTTAATAAATATATTATTAATCTTACATAGTTTTGACTTTATTAAAATTCTAAACAAATTTAGAATTGGGCTTGTAAAAAGACCATAGAGTAGAACAATAGCAGTTTGTCATCGAGTGAAGTGTGTTTTCTACCGATTGACTCAGTCAAATATCCTATGAACTCAATCTATTTTTTTAATTTTCGTAATTCAGATTGATTTAGAACTTGATATAAATTTATGTAATTATGCAATATCTTGCATATTTACCTTATAATATATTTTCATTTAATGAAATATTTTCTTTGTCCTTCAAAAAAAAAATTCTAAACAAATTTAATCTATTATTTAGAGTAATTAATGTTATCAATTAATAATTTGTCTGGTAACTTGTTAAAATATTTTGAACAAATAAATAAACAAACATTGGAACGCCTAATTTTTAGAATAATAAATCTTTTCACTTAATTGTTTTTGGTAAACAACTCTTGTGTTTTGCCTTGAATTGATTTTAACATTAAAATTAAACTTTCTCTTCTTAAAATTTTCTCTAAATATTTTTTTTTTAAAAAAAAAGTAATAGTAATCAAAACTTCATTATTCTCCTATTTTCTTAATTTTTTACTCTTCCCCAATTTTCTTTATCTTTCTATTCTAAAGTGCTTTAATAAAATATCAAAATTTATCAAATCAAAATTTACAAGTTTGATTCAAAAGGCCTTTCGAAATTGTTAGAGGAGGTAAGATAATTTTATATTTGTTCTTAATTTTTATTATTTAGAAACCTATTTGACCAAATTATATATGTTTTCCTATTGGATGATCATGAATTTAAATTATAGTAATATGTGTTTTATTATTATTTTATACATTTGATGAGAATGAAAATAAAGAAATGAAATTGTCAACGGAAGAATCTTTTAGAATAAATTATTTCACATATTTAGTTGATCATGCTATTTCCTCACTTCAAAGTAGGTTTGAACAATTTAAAATATATGAAAATAATTTTGGTTTCAATGCTGAAGGAAAGCCTTTACTTGTTAGTCCGACTGAAGCAGCATTAAATTGGCAAACTGAAAATGCTCAGGCTCAAAATCGAGTTCTCGAAAAGATAGAAACCAAAGTGGACCATCTGGCTCATTAAGTCCACAGTCTTGACACTTGATTCAAAGGTTAAGGGAGAGATCTACAAGCTCTTGTCTTTTCTCTACAATCTCAGTTGGAGCTAAGAATCCAAGAATCAAAGGAAAGTGTCAAAGACGAATCAAGTGTAACGCCGACACTGAAGGGAAGACGACACCAGTTTGTAGTCAAATTTGGCATTAAAAAAAAGATGATCAAATAAAGTCTGTTCGTACCCGTCCGGGGCAAAACAAAAAGTCTTCAAAAGAGGTGCCTGAGGCCTCAAATTCATTTGGAGTTAAAGAGTGAAATTAAAAAAAAAAAAAAAAAAAAAAGACTTTTTCAACAGGTTGCAGGTTTTTTTTCTACCAATTAGGGCCCTCCCTTCACCACCCCTATGGGGATGGTTTGGACATGAAATCAGGATTCCTTTTTCCCTTATTCTATGTCATTTGGGCTTGATTTTGGCTTTGTCACGATCCAACTTTTGAGACGCAACTGTCTTAGGGCATGGGTAGGTATAAGACCACTGAAAATCTATAGAACACATACTTGCTACAATCCAATACGGTATTATGCAACTAAATCATAATAGTCACATCACATCATAACATATTCCAAAATCAGAACTTGAACACATACATTTACCTTTTTTCATCACATACTCATCAATAGCATCATAGCACTTGTCAATTAACTTATACACATTCTTTCTTCCATAACACTTACAAATTACATAACAATTATAATACTCTTTTAACTCCCATGGAACTTACTACAATAACTTTAACATACACATAACAATTAACACTTTACTTTAATAAGAACTTATATAAGTAAAGAATAATACTTGAGGGGCCACTTGCTCACTATACTACTTCCCTGAAAAAAAATTCAATATAAACTGGTGAGATAACTCAGTGAGTAAAGAATATACTACCATACTTGTGAGGCTAGGTATTACAAGGCTAGCTCACAAGGATGGCTCATGTTTCTTATCACTTGGCCTACACTTTTACTCGTGAAATGAAGATTACAAGAGTGACAATAAAATATGAACTCTCATGTTTAAGAATCTATGAAACAACATTTAGAACGTGAAAACATAGATTTTGGAATCAAACACTTTATGATACACATGATACTTGTATCAATTTACATATATACCTTGGTCTTACGATAACACAGATATATTTTTATAAGACTCTTGGATCAAAAATTAGGCACGAGTGATCAATAGGTTCAATGGCTCAAATACAAATAATTTTTTTATGACATGGGTCAAATATACATATATAGAATCAATGTAACATATACAAATAGGGATAAATATTAGAGAAATCATATACAAGTGTACTTTGAAATCGATTAGGTAAAAAATTTTAATAGTTTATTATACATATAAGTTTTGGAGCAATCATATATAAATATATATATATAGGATTTCGAAATTTTCATAAATCTTATACAAATATAATTTAAGAAAATATATGTTCAAAGGATTATTAGAATCAAAAATATAATATACGATAAGTTTTGCATTAAAAGAAACATAATATCAATGAAATATCTATAGACAAATGAAAATTGGTATGCTTCAAATCATATACTTTAGATATATATATATATATATATATATATAGAAAGATTAATAGAACTCATAGTATTATAGGCATATTAACTTAACTTAAGTTCATAATCATAAAACATAGTACATAACATTTAGGAAATCATATAGAAAGAAAGTAATTTGATTTACTTAATATAAATGTGGTTGCAGAAATCATAAGCAGAAGCTATTTTACAAGCATGCTTCATAAATTTCAAGCAGAGGCTTACTTACAAGCATGCTTTGTATATAATGAGTAGAGGCTTCCTTACAAGCTTACTTAAAATTAGTGGTCTCCTTATGGACTTGCTACATGAAGTTGATTAGACTTAATGACTAGGATTGTTAATCCTTCTTAGTTAAGATTCGAATAATTTACCCTATTCGTAGGTACAATATGCATAAAGTCTGATGCTTTACTCCACATTAGCTTGGGGGATTTCTGTCTCAAAATGCATGGGTTCTCATAGTTCAAATGGTCATACTTTTATCGATAAACATATTCACATATACATATATATAAACATACTTATACATTTAAAACATATGCGTAGAATTAAACATATACTTATATACATTACTTTAGAATATATATATATATATACATAAACTTTATAAACATTTGAAAGTAATCAAATTAATTCTCATGGAGAAAATATCAATGATTGGCTAGAAAACAATATGGATCTTATACACATGGATTTTTGGATATTCATAGTTCAATTGATTAATCAAAGGATCATTAATAGTAGGAAGAACAATTATTATTGAAAATGTATATCAAGTATCAGATGGAGACATTATTCATATAATGGCATATGGCCCAAGAAGTTTGAATAAGCACAAGGTTTCATATAAATGACTTATAGTTTCAATGTAACTCATGAATCAATATGAATTTCTTATAACACAATAAAACACATTCTTGGTAGCACATATAATGAAAGAAGGCATTATAAGCCTTTAAGGTTCAAATACAAATATGATAATATATTTTATACTCACCTCAATTTGCTAACTTTTTTCAATTAAGTTCATATCACCATTACTATGCATGAAGCTCATCATTTCCTTGGTTCACTTGCCTACACATGAATTTCCAAAATCAATATTACCTATACCTCATGTAACTCTTAATCATATAGCTTAGTTTCTTAAAATCTATCTATAGGTTGTCAATTCTTAAGCTTAACTAACAATTATCTCTTATCCATCACAAATATTCTTGATTCTAGGGTTTGTACATATTGTTTGAATTTGCTCCAAATCACAAACTGAAAAGTTGTGAAGATGTTGGGAGTCTAGGTAGAGGGTTGAGCAGGTCTTCTAAAGGGGTGATTATTCGCCAAGGTGGAGATTGTTAAATAATGGCTCATATCAGTTTACACTTATAGTTCCAAGCCAAGGGGAGGATTGTGAAGGTGCGAGTTCATTCCGTTGCATGGGTCAGTAAGAAGTTAGGGGTGCAGGGGCTTTGCCCTCGCGGTATGGCACAACTTTATTGGAGACTAAGGGTAAATATGTATTTTTTGGGTCAACCAGTTGCTGTTTAAAAGATTGAAACCCTAGTTTATTAGTATGTAATTACAATCAGCTCTCTTATATATTCACCACATTGAATTCCAAGTTTACTACGGTGACAAAGATGGTGGGTAAACAAGAAATTCAAAAAAAGGTAGTTCACCGCCTTGAAGATCATTTTCACTGCCCTGAAATTTAAGTTCACCGCCGTGAACTCAAAAGTCACCGCCGTGACTTTTACACAAAAGCGAATTGGATTATTATCAACAAAAATTCACTACCCTGAAGATCATTTTCACTGCCCTGAATTTCAATTCACTGCCTTGATTTTCAAGTTTACCGCCTTGACTTTCAAGTTCACTGCCGTGAAGTCAAAATTCATCGTCATGAACTCGTCACATCAGACAAAAAATATAGCCATTTATAGCCGTTTGAAGTTGTCTGAAACTGTTTTCAAAGCACAACAGTCATATTTTGGAACTGGGATTAAAGACATATAAATATATGAAGACTACAAATGAAGAAAAAGATATTCCAAGTGATTCAAAGTGATATCCAAGTTTGAAATTCAATAATCATCTTTTACTTCATTCAAGAACACATTTGCTCTTTAACTTACATCTTTTGTGTACATTGTTGTTAAAAGCTATAAGCTTAATTTCTATCTTGTAAGTGCTTTACTTGTTAGTCATTGAGTGACTTAAAACCTCAAACATTATTGTCATCTCTTGTATTAGGCGAAATTCCGGAGAACTATAGCGAAATCCCGATTCAACTATTATAAAGCTTTGGGCGCAATCCCGGATCACTAATGAAACCCTAAATCGGTGTGATTTAGGAGAAGTGGATGTAGGAGAAGAGATTGGCTCCGAACCACTATAAAATCGGCTAAGTTTTCTCATTCTTATCTCTACATATTTCATTATTATTGAATTTATTTTTATTGATTTATATATTGCATTTAGGGTGATTAATTACATTAGAATATTTAAATTCCTATTCACCCCCTCTAAGAATTGCCATACTTAGGCCAACAATTGGTATCAGTGCTTGTGCTCTTGATTTACATAAGATCTAACGCTTTTAAGAGCTAACGGTCATTATGGCAGGTGCTACAAGAATTCCATTTGAAGAGGGACAATGTAGCACAAGACCTCTATTGTTTTGTGGTTCAAATTACAACTAATGGAATGTGAGAATGAGATTTCACATAAGGTCTAAAGGATATGACCTTTGGGAAATTGTAGAGAAAGGTTCATTCATTCCTATGGATGAAAATACAAAGAATCCCAAAGATCCTTCAAGTTATACCATAAAAGATAAGAGAAAATTAGCATTAAATGACAAAGCGGTAGACCTTCTATTTTGTGCTCTTGATGAAATCGAGTTCAATTGGGTTTCCCCATGTGAATCCGCTAAGAAAATATGGGAAGTACTCAAAATGACACATGAAGGCACAAGTCAAGTTAAGGATACAAAAGTGAATATCCTCACATCAAGTTTCAAAAATTTTAATATGAAAGAAGATGAGTCCATCTCTGATATGTACAAGAGGTTCACAACCATTGTGAATGATTTAAAGGGACTTGAGAAGACATTCACTCAAAAAGAGCTAATCACCAAGCTCTTGAGATCCTTGCCAGAAAAATTTAATTCAAAGGTGGATGCAATAGAAAAGTCTAAAAATTTGAGCTCACTTACTCTTAAAGAGCTAGTTGGAAATCTCATCACCTATGCAATGAAGAACAACAAGAGACAAGAGACAAGAGAGAAAGAGAAAAGTACTTCAAAGAAAGATAAGTCTATTGCTCTAAAAGCATCAATTGAGGAAAGAGATGAATCCTCAAGTGAGGATGATGAGCAAGAAATTATAAGTCTTGCT
>CATKHJ010319692.1:0-13594 GCA_949750685.1 Vernicia montana
AGCTAAATATTTTCTTTTTCAAATTAGTTTTGGCATCAATTCAAAGCATTTCTCATTCTCCATGTGCATAACCAAAAAAAAAAAAAAAATTGAATAGAACCTAACCTGACCTGAACGGCGTCTGGACCAGCACCAACAGCACCTGCGAACTTGCTATCTGGTGACGAACAAACGACGGCGAATAGAGACCCAGACGGCTAGACCAGACTAGGAAAAGAAGAAGTGAGGTAGAGAGAGAGGTCGAGGCTCGAGTCTCGACGGAGGGAGTGATTCATTGTGAGGCAGAGACTCGAGAACAAGACGCGTGAGGTGAGACGTGATGAGATTGAGAGGAGCAGTGGCATCGACGACCTTGAGAGAGAGGGAGGGAGGCACTGTCTGAGGCACGCAGTGGCAGCAGAGCACAGAGGGAGAAGGAATGAGGGACGGGCGGACGGTTGCGAGAAATGGGAGTTACTGGGTCTGGGTTAGGGATTAGATTTGATGAATTAGGATTTTAGATTTACTGATTTTAGTTTTTAGGATATATATATATATATATATATATATATATATATATATATATATATATATATATATATTCTAAAACTTAAAAAACTTCGGTCGGTTCGGTTATTTTCGAAATCTTTTCTACATAAACTGAACCGAACCGAAGTTTAATTCGGTTTAACAAAATATAAACCGAACCGAACTGATTTTACTAAAAAACTGAACCGAATCGAACCAATCAGTTCGATTCAGTTTTTCAATTTCGGTTCGGTTTTGCTCACCCCTACTTCCACCACAAGACGATAGGTTGAGACGCAAAGTTGGCTTTATTTTTTCTTTTTAATTTTATTAAATTTTAAAATATTTTTCTATTATTTTAAAATATAAAATTACTTTTTTTTTTTTATTATTTATATTAGAAATTGGGTTAAATTGATCTTAAATCAAAATTTTTATTAATTAAATGTTTAAAATGATAAATTAATTTTTAAACTTATCATATCTTATTGTCAATTTAATATTTAAATTTAAATTAAATATAATTGAATTGTTTAAGTTTACAAATTTAATTAATTAAATTATTAGTTTGATTATTAATAGTTTACTAAATTTACAAAGTTGAAAATTTTAAATAATTCTTATTGAAATTTAAAAATTAAATTAATAGTATAATATAATAAATTTAAAAATTAATTTCACTTTTACTCTTTGAATTAATATAAAAAAATAATTGTTATTATTTTCAATTTAACTTAGAATAAACTTGTAACTAAAATTTCAAATTGGAGCAGAATTGATAAAAAAAAAATAATAATAAGATATAATTACAAAAATATATAAAACTCAAGGTAATTTTTTTCGAGAATGAAAGTAAATTTATCTATTAAAAAAATGTCAAAAGTTTTGTGTTCGGAACATATCAATTCTATAGAATTGAATATAACTAAATAAAATTTCATCAAAATATGTAAAATTTTTAAATAAATTCCATAAAACTAATAATACAATATTAATTACAAAAATACTCTTATTCTTTCTCTTTTATTCACGCTCTTTCTCTCTCCTCTTTCTCCCTCTTCTCTTCTATCTTCTCTCTCTCTCACTTCCTCCTCATCTCTCTATCTCCCTCTTTTTACTATACACACTCTCTTCTCTTACTACTCTCTTTAATATTTTTCTCTCTTTACTTTTTTTTTAATTTGTTTTTCCTTCCAATTAATTTTTTGTTATATTTATAAATTAAATATTAATTATAAATATAAAATAAAATTATATTTTAGTTATTTTATTTTTTAATTATATTTATTATATAGAGTGTATTTTAGGAAATAAGTAAAAAATAACTAAATTATTAATTTTTTCAAATACAAAATTATGAAATTCAATTGAATTTCATATTTTTAATTGTGTCTTTCCAAATATAAAAATTCATTGAATTCTACTTGGAATTCATTTACAAATGAATTTTATATTTGTAATTCATTTGTTTTAAACGGACTATAAATGTTAACTTTTAGTTAATAAGTGAATTTATTTCACTTTATTGATTAGAATTTAATTTTTGAGGGTGATTTGCCTCTAATTAAAAAGTTAAACCTGCTATGTGGTGTATAAAAATTGACCAAATTATTTTATCATCTTACTGCTTAAAAATAAAATACAAAACCGATCATCACAACACGTTAAAAAAAAAAAAAGGTTTCGGGTTCGAATCTTGGGAATGCAACTGCGTTAAATACTCTGTAGGGAGAGCTTTGCCATCCTTGTAGTTCTACCCGACTCGAGCAGAATTAGTCTCACGTCAAAAGTATGGGATACTTGTGGCTAGCACAAAAAAAAAAAAAAAAAAAAAAAAAAAAAAAAAACCCTAAAAGTCATACAACCTCGCAAAAATAATACTACTAAGAGCATCTCCAATAATGCGCTTAGTTTCACTTTCTATTATATTATAAATAATTCAAGGGTAATTTACGATTTAGTCTATGAGATTTAGTGAAATTAATTACTTTGTCCCTGCATTTTAAAAAAGTCACTCTTTAGTCTCTAAGATTTGATTTTGTTACACTAAGTAGTCATTCTGTCTATTTTTCGGTTAAAAATCTATAAAAAGACTAAAATGCCCTTCATTTTCTATTAAATTTTTCATGTCACTCAACACATACATCTTTCTTCAATTTCTCACTCTCTCAAATGTTCCCTATTTAAATAAATAAATTCAACAACTAAATCAATTAAATTCCCAAATCAATTTAAAAACTAAACCAATAAATTCTCAAATCAAGAAAATCAATTAAATTATCAAATCAAGAATTAAATCAAAATCCCTTAAATCAAGAATTAGATTCTCAACTGTCCCTAATCCATGTTGCATCAGGACAAAGTAAAAGATAGAAATTCAAGAAACACAACTACCACCGCTATACATCCCATCATCGCCGCCACCCTGTGGACAATCTATTGGAGTCGTTGTAACCTCCCCCATCCCTCTTTGTGCTCTTGTTCTCCAACTAAACCATGATTCTCCAAATTCTCCAACTCATATGAAAATCGATGTCACATTCTTGCAAAGCTAAAGTTGAGTTGAGACCTCATTTTCGAGTTTCGCCCCTCCTAAGAGCTGTCGCCCACCACCACGACACTTTTTTTGTTTTTGGTACACAAAGAGAAATGCAAAGACTCGCTCTCCCATAAACGCGCAAGATTACTGCCTGACCTGATCGATCTTTGATGAAAGTGAGATCTTGTTGTGTTTTACTGATCGATGGTATCAGAAAATGTGAAGGCTACCAAATCGGCTATCACTGTGATCGTCAATCTAGCGGAAGAAGGTAAGCTAGCTAGAGAGGGAGTCAAGGCCCCTAGTTATGCTGTTCTCAGTATCTCTCGTTGTCGGAGGTGTCTTTGTACATAATATAAAGAATAAAATTGAATCAGTGCTGTTAAAATTGCAAAACCCAAATTGTTAAAATTATTGTTGAACCAGTGCTGGATTGTAACATGTAATTGATGGTAGTCTATATTTTATGGAGCTTTGCCATTAATAATTATTTCTGGGTTTTGTTAAAATTGGTGACTTCATTTATTTGTTAAAATTGAATCCGTGATGTTCATTTGCAGTGACTTCGTTTATTTTAATTGGGTAAAGTTGACTAATCACCAGTGCTGTTTTTGGTGGTTGGAAAAGAAAATTTTTGCAGGGAAATGTACACTGTTGCTGTGGTGGAGGACACATCCTTGTATGGTTTGAGAGGATATTTTGGTATTTAAAATTATTTATTTTCTTTTTAAAAATTTTTGACGAAAAATTGTTGAAACTATGGATGGAAGGATTACTTAGTGTAACAGAATCAAATCTCAAATACTTAAGAGTGACTTTGTCAAAATGCAGGGACGAAGTCATTAATTTCGCTAAATCTCAGAGACTAAATCGTAAATTACTCATAATTCAATTTCCTATTTTAACTTGTATTGAAAATTGTGCATACTCCAACAACACTTTTTATTCTACTCATAATTTAATTTTTTATTAATAAAACTATTTAAGAAAAAAAATAACGAGGAGAGAGAAGAAAAAGAAAAATAAGAAAGAGGAACTAATAAAAAATACTCATGAGTCACTTTTTCACTCCTTAGATTAGGCATGAATGGTTTAACCGAACCGTCGATTTCGGTTTGGAACCGGCAATTTTAGTTTAATAAAATTTTCAAACAGAAACCATATTCGATTTTTACGGTTTTGGTTTAAAATCGACTGGTTTTAGTTTTGGTTCCGGTTTAAAATCAGTTTCTTTATTATGATCTAAACTAGTTTCGAACCGATTACTTTATTATATTAATTTTGATTAAAAAATTAATATAACATAATGGAATAATTAAAAATAAAATTTATTAAAATACAATTGTATATTAAAAAAAAGCTTGCACTTAATTCTTACGTTAATTTATTAAAATATAATTGTATGACCGGTTTAAGCGAATCGTCGGTTTTAGTTTGAAATCAGTGGTTTTAGTTTTTTATTTGGTTTTTAATAGAAACCGAAACCAAAATCAAACTCCTCATGATTTCGGTTACAAACTGAAAAACCAAAAAATGATTTTAGTTTCAGTTTTATTTAGTCGATTCCTGTCCAATTCAACGATTTCAGTCTGATTTTTATCACCCCTCTTTAGATGTGAGGAGTGATAAAATTACTCCTTAAAAATTTTAAGGAAAAAGTCTAAGTTAGGAAGCTATTGGAGAGAGTTAAAATAATTTTGACTTTCTATTTTAAGAGAGGAAGAAGAATAAGGAGTCGCTTAAAGATACCCTAAATAATCAAATAAAAACCTAGGACTGTAATCGAGCCGAGCCTTAGCATGTTCAGGCTCGGCTCAATATTTTTTTTTGAGTTCGAGGTTTAGATCGAATTTGAAAATCATATTTAAGTTTGGCATGGATCGAGTTTGACTCAAGCTCGATTCGTTAATAAATTATAATTCAGCTAAACTCAAATTCGATTCGTTTATAATTTATCAAAATACTCAATTTTCTAAATATTTATTTTTAATAAAATAACTATAACAAAAATACTTAAAACTAACATAAAAGTAAAAGCATCCAATTAGTGAAAAAAAAATCCAATCATAAAATTAAACATTACATGTATTACAAAAATATTAATTAATAAAAAATATATTTTTAAAGATTAAAATATTAGATTATATAATGAGAAAATATTATATTATGTTTATCAAGAGTATATATATTTTAATCAAATTGAATTACCAAAAAGTTTATAAGAGTATTAAAATATATTTTTTAGAATATCAAAATTATTAAGTTAATAATAATAATAATAATAATCAAGTTATTTACAAGTTTATTATCAAACTGTTCACAAGTTTATTAATCGAGTCTGTTCGTGAGCTTATTATTAAATTGTTCACGAGTCTAATTGAGTCGAACTTTACTTAACTCAAATTCGGCTCGTTTATTAATCAAGCCTTAAAGTAATGTTTACAAACGAACCGAACGCGAATAAACTTTTATCGAATCAAATATTAAACCACTCCTAATAATTTGACTCATTTACGTCGTATAAAAACCTCATCTCAACGCTAATAAGAGGGGATTAAGAGGGGATTAGGACCATTAGGCAGGTAAAACACCACAATCACAAGCAGCCACTCGGGGCCCACCAACAACAGGGGCGGCCCTTTTTATTTTTTGCTTTCTTTTTCGGTTTCCAAACCATAATTTTGACAAATCAAAAACCTCAACACCACTTCTTCAAATTCTAATAATATAATAATAATAATAATTTTCCCAATTAATTATGTTCCGTTAAAACGGCTTTTCTCAATTCCGGTTCGATCTTCGCCGACGAAAATGTGCCCATTGAGGCTCATTCTGATATTTCTCTCCGCCACTCTCGCCGGCTTTTTTGTTGTACGAAACCTCAAATCACGGCCTTTCACCGACGACAACGGCGGCAATGATTCCATCAATTCTCAATCCTCATCCGACGACTCTTCCATTAACAATGCTTCATTCAACTCCAAGGTCTAGGGTTTCACTTCACATTTTAAGAGTTCTTTAAGCGATTTTACTGAACTTACAATTTTTTTTTTTTTTTTAACGTGCAGGTTCGATCTGCAATAGAATCTGGATTTTGGACCTGCGTGGACATGGCCAGCGGGCGATACCTGTGGAGGCATTTGGTCTCTTCTTCTTCTCCTCCTAAGCGTACCAGTTAATGGCTTTATACTTTTCAGGTTTGCTTCTGCTTGAATTTGTAGCAGTAACAGGCTGAAACTTTGGTGATTTTCATTTATCACCTTGTAATATTGTAATTGAACTCAAAATGATGATGATCCTTTGTTGTTGTTGATGTTGTTGTTATTGTTAGTGTTGTCGGTTGTTTTTTATGGGATGATGGAGTTTGTAATTAACATTTTAGTGCTAAAACCTCAATTTATTGTTAGTGTTTTTGGTTGTTATGGTGATGGTGAAGTTTGTAGTTGTAATTTAATTGCTAAAACCTTAATTTGCTTCAAACTTGGATTCTACTTAATTATATGCTCTTGTCTTATGCTTTACTTAATGACAGTTGTTTTACTGAAGCTAAAGGGTACAAGATAATGGGTTTAGTTACTGATATTTCTTGATACATTTGTAGTAAAATGTGATAGATGAATCATTCCATTGTTTTTTTTTTCTTTTTTGGGCTACTGAACACAATATAGACCTTACATTCGACATGTATATAGCCCAGTATTGGCTTGGGTTGGATAATCAACATCTTGAAGCTCCATTATTGATGCCTTTATTAAATGTGGCTACCTTGTATTCCGAACACTTTTTAGGGTACTTGTTTTATATGTGCAGGATTTATGCCATGATAGGCCAAATTGATAATATAGACATAGGATTGGTTTCACCATGTATTATTGTTTCAAGTGGTGATGATAGCTTGTGTTTTTGCCTGTAGAGATACCTGAACTGTATATTACCTTAATAAATCAGCAATTTATGTTGTTTTAGGGGACACGAAAAGGATTGAGGTTATGCCAAGCTGTATTCTTTTTCTTTGTAGCTTCTGCATTTTTGCACTGATGTTTACTATTTTTCCTTCTGTTACTTGGATTGAATGTTGTTATTTTATCCTACTGCTAACTAGTACAAGACTATGAACATTTCCCTTTTTGTCGTCGCAAATGGTAGGAGTATAGTACATCCTGGATAATTTCAAGTTACAAATTATTCAGCATATATAGATTGCAACTGAACAAAACATAGTTCCTTGATGTGGTGTATGGTATGGCTATGTTGAATTTAAATGGGTAGCCTTTTCTAAAAAATCTCATTATGATTTGCTAATAGGCATTCTTTGAGTCTCCTTTGTGAAGTAGACATGATGCACATTCAGGATAGCTGATATTGTTGCATCAAATTTTATCCAGCACATTGAAGATCATCAAGACTGGTTGCTGCTATTGAGAATAAAATTTGTTTGAATGAGTGTATGGGAATTGCTGGAAACTTATCAAGAAAGGCTTTTCATTTCTTCTATTCTATATAAAAAAAAACTAGGGGTTCGCTAAGCAAACTATAGCCCAATTTTCCTATGGATGCTTGTTTTTTTAGTTGCAGAAGTAATAAATGAACAAGATATGAATTCGAGCGTTGGGGTTGGAATTAACTTGTTATCTGACCAGTTTGATATGTTTGAGAATACTGTGTTTCTTCTTCTTGTGATTGACTAGAATTATCTTGCTGTTGCTAACATGTATTTATCATTTTACTTTTGTATTATTTTTGAGGTGTGTGATGGCAATCAATTGTCGTTTCCCAAGAGCTCCTATTAATCATACCCATACCATATTCCAATATTTTTTAACAGTTCAGCCTATTTCTTTCTTGCGAGGGAGAATAAAGAGAAGAATAAACAGGGTATATTTGTCACAATAGGTATGCCAAGTAATCAAGCGTGGCTGTGTGGTTCAAGTTCAACTTAAATTAGAAACTCACCTGACTGGACATCACAGGGTGGAATCCAATACGACCTGTAGTATTTATGTTTTACTTTACAAGACCTTTCTTTTATATGGATTTGATAGTGATTACTTTCATGAAGGCTCAGAAAACACTTCAGGGGCAGGGGTGGTTTGTTAAGCATAAGAGAAGGTAAAGTTTAAATAGGATGATATACAATGGTATTGCTGCTGGATGCTTCTGTATTGATTATTGAACAGGAAGAGGAGAGTCAGTTAAAAAGAAAGACGAATGGGGATAGTGGTAAGGAAATAATATATAGTTAGTAAATTCAGTTCTCTAGTAATTAACGAAGGCCAATTTAATTTTAATATGTAAAGAATAAAGAATGAGTTCTCAAAAAACAACAAAATAATAGCTGGACAAATAATTGTATTTGTTAAACCATGTATGGCTAAGCTCCTAGAGGGGTGAATAGAGGATTGAAGATTTATAATGCAAATTCACTCTAAATACAATATACTATGAAATTCAATGCAATTAAAGTAAATATAGTAAGACAGAATTTTTAGCCTCTTTTTAGAGTGGTTCGGAGTAAAATTTTCTCTTACGTCAATTTTTCCTAAATCTTCGATTTAGATTTTCACTACAACTGGAGTTGCACTCAAAACTTCAATACATTAGTTTGTTCGAGATTTTGCCATTTATAATAGATGTTGATCATTTTCAAAATATTGTGCTATGTGGTAGTCCAGTCACCACTGTTATTTATTTTTATATTTTAAATGGATAGTTGCCAAATCAGACATGCATGTCTGGATGAAGGACAATAGAAATTACCAAGGGCAAGAAAACCACTAAGGAAAATTGCCAAAGATTATCCTATATATATGTCTTCATATTCTTCTGCAGGGGAAATAGAAAACAATAGAAATCAATTCTGAAAATACAATTACTTTTATTTATTTATTTATTTTGATTTCACAAAATCTAAGTGCAATTAGGATCTTCATTGTATCCTAAAGGCAAATTGAATATAGTGCATATATTGCCTTTAGGAAAGTGGGATTTCTAACATGCCTTGAAGCAGATTTATAATACTAGTTTCTAACAATCTAAAGGCAATATTTTTATGTTCTATCTATTTTGTTTCAATGGCAACACTTAAGGAACTTGCAAGTAATTTTATGAAGTTGGATCTTTTTGATGGAAGAAGTTTTATAAGATGGCAAAAGAGGGTTCATTTTCTGTTGGTTTTTCTACAAGTTGTTTATGTACTTAACACACCAAGGCCAGAAGAAATGGAAAATGAGACTCTTGCAGAAACTCGGAAGAGGCATAAATGGGACACTGATGATGATATTCTGAATGCAATGAGTGATGCTCTTTTTGATATCTATCACAATGTGGCTACTACAAAAGAACTTTGAGAGAGATTGAAAAGTAAGTACATGCAGGAGGATGCAACAAATAGGAAATTCATTGTCTCTCATTTCAAAAATTATAAGATGGTTGATTCTAAGCCAGTAATAGAACAATTCCATGAAATTGAAAGAATATTAAATAGTTTTACTCAACATAAAATGCATATGGATGAGTCTATTATTGTGTCTAACATAATTGATAAACTGCCTCCTTCATGGAAAGATTTTAAGAGAAATTTGAAACATAGAAATGAAGATATTTCTCTTGAGCAAGTTGTTAACAATCTTCGTGTTAAAGAAGAATTTCGTGCATAATTGCAGGAAGAGACCAAAGAGCAATCTACTCATATCTCTAAAGTTCATGTGGTTGAAGTAGGGCAGTCTAACAAGTCGCCCAGAAATCTAACAACAAAAAGAAGAAAAAGGGCAATTACTTTCTCTGTGGCAAAAAAGGTCATTATAAGTGTTGCTGCCCAATACGCACCAAGAAGTAGGGGGGGGGGGGGGGGTGGTTGTTGTTGAATTGGTGGGTAATTAAAAAATTAATTAAGGAAGAAAAAAATAGAATGAACACAAGGATTTATAGTGGTTCGGATTATAACCAATCATACATCCACTCCCTAATCACCAATTGGGTATTTCACTATTAATAGAGTTTTAACAAGTTCACTCATAACTTAGTGTTTAAACTCACACCAAACTTTTCAAGTGTTTTCAATAGGCTCACACTAAAAATCTCACAAGTGTTTTCACTAAGGCTAACACTCAAATCCAACAAGAGTTTTTATAAAGGATCACTCCCTAACCTAGATAGTGTTTAATGGCTAACACAAAACCCTTGAGCAATGAATGCTCTTACAACTAACACACAAGGTGTTAAATAAAAAATTAAAAGCTTGAGAATTAAATTTGCAAGAGTTAGGTTTTTGGTATCTATTGAAGTCCTTTGGTGGGGGTATTTATAGTTTCCCACTACCAAAGAGCTGTTACAAATAAGCTCAAATCAAATCTAACTCCAACAGCTAGAAAATCTACATTAAATGCTCTGTCAGACAAGAATCGTGGTCGCTACAAGGATTTCGCGGTCGCTATATTCATATGTGTCCAACGGCTAGTGCCACGTGGCAGATTTCTGTTCGCTGCTGATGTTACCGTTGGGTCTCTTCTCAGCTTTACAAATATTGCGGCTGCAACAAGCAGGTTGCAGTCACGATAAAGCTTTCACGCTCGGAGTTACGGTCGTTACACTGGCCACGAATCTTTATGGATGAAATCTTCAATTCAGGCTATGAACTACATTGCGGTCGCGACATATTAGGTGTTGTCGTGACATTGTTATCGGGCGCTATATCCCTATTGTGGGTGCAAATTACGAGTCCAGCAGAACACTTAGAGATTTTTCTAAGTTCTTGAATCCCAAGCTTTTCTAAGGCATTTTATCTGTTAAAATACACTTAGATGAAATATTAGAATTATTCAATTTGATTGTCAAGATCAAAATAGAGATTGACTAAATTGAAGACCCAATTTAGGTTAACAATCTCCCCCTTTTTGATTTTGACAATTAAATTGAATTTGAGATAAAATAAAATGAAGTAAATGAAATATAAGGCTCCCCCTCAAAAAATGATCCTCTATAATTTTTAAGGAAAATTTATTTTCTCCCCCTTAATCAATTAAGTTTTATTTTGCTCCCCTTTAATCAACAAATTCTCCTCCTTAGTCAAGTAGATTTTCAAATTCATTGCACTTCTCCCCCTTTGGCAAGATCAAAAAGAGAAAGATAAAGGCAATTGATAATGACTAATGGTAAGTTAAAGGCAATTGATAAAGGAAAGTATGACTATTAATCATTGCAAAGGTAATTAAGGGAAAAGTAAATAAAGGAAAGCACATATGAGAAATGCATCAAATAAGTCAAATTAAAAATTCAATTTTAAAAGAAAAATACAAGAAGCTTAAAAAAAAAAAAACAAATAAAGAAGTAAAAAATAGAAAATAGATAAGAAATTGATGGCTCAAGCTCTAGGATTCTTCTTTTTGTTCTTCTTCTTCTACTACCTCTTCTTCACTAAATTCCCAATCCTTCAAGTCACATGAAGGGATTCCCATTTTGTTTTGCATATCCACAATGTCCCCATGCATATGATCAAGAAGGTTGAGTCTTTTCATGATCTTGGTAAACATTTTTTCAATTTTAGAAAAAGATGGAACTCTAGAAGAAGTTTGAGTCCCTTGTTCTTTGGAAATCCTTTTCTCCACTTGGGAAGGTTCTCCACTAGGAATTGCAACTCTTGATCTCTTCTTAGATTTTTATAGTACCCCCACCTTTCTAAAAATGTACTCATATGCATTATTTTTTTCTCTAATACACTTGGAGAGTATCATATACTTTATGTCTAACATATTGGAAGAGGGGGAAAGAACAGTTTGAAGGGTAGATTTATTGGGCAAAGTGAGAGCACCAACATGGTTAGCAATTCTTGAGATATGAGAAGAAAGAAGAATCACACCCTTAGGTGTTTTGGCTAGGTGAAGGAATTGATCTATGAGAAAATGGGCGGTTTGAATGGATTTGGCTTTGATGAGACCAAAGAGGAAGAAAAGGTCCTTTTGAGTGACCTTCTTATTACCATCTCCTCTTGCATTTATTAAGAAGGTGATAATTTGATGGAGCACCCAAAAGTGTAAGGTTTTGGTGTTTCGCTAAAGAAGATTTAGGATCATACCTAGATTCAATGGATAGCTCCCTCCAAAATTCATTGAAGTCCATATCTAGCTCATTGAGATTTGAGGCTCCTTCCTTTTGAAAATTGAAGATATCCGCAACTTCTTCTATCCTTAGTCTATATTCTTTTCCAAAAAATTGAAAACAAATGCCATAATGGCTATAAGTAGAAGAAAATTTATTTTCTAGGACAAGAGTAGAAAGGAATTCCTTGGTTAGCTCTTCATGTCCATTTTCAGTAGGAAAGATAAAATTCCTCCATTGAAGATTGTTCAAATATTGGATAACATCTCCCTCAATTCCTAGAATTCTAAAATCTGAAATTTTTGGGATTTCGTTGGGTAAAACTAGTTTAGGTTGCAACCTTGCCCAATTAAGTTTCTCCTCCTTTGTGACCCCTTTCATGAGCTTTAAGGGTGAGGGTTCTTGAGAGGTTTAGAGCTCTTTCCCCTTAGAAGACCTAGAGGGCTTGGTTTTTGGTGCCATAGAGAAAAATAAAGAAGAAAATAGAGATGAAATGAGAGATTAAGAGTGTAATACCTTAGGCCTTTTCCTAGTTAGAACATGAATTATAAGACTTGGACAATAGAATTTAATTATTTAATTATATAAGTCTAGCTTAAACCCTAAAGAAATTAATTACGGAAATCTCTTTGAGATTACGTGAATTTAATTATGTGAAATAAGTGTTTATACATATATGAGTATTGTAACATTGGTGGATAAATAAATAGTAGATAATTAGTTAATAGTAATTAATTGTGTGAAAGAATATACGGGAAAAATGAGAGAATTATTAAAATTTCTAACTTTAGAACAATAATAATAATAATAGTAATAAAATAATAATAAAAATAATAATAGTGATAATTACATGAGGTTGTGCCGAAATTCATGATAAAGGAGATGTACCAATATTTCTCATCATCATTTTTGATTAATTATTGTTCAAATATGTTTGTATTTTATAAATTCTAATTTCTAGTAAAAACAATTCCTCCACCACATATTTTTAAGTAAATAATTAAATATAAATTCATACTTATCCTTATTATCTCCATTTCTTTTTAACATATTCTCACTCTAAAACTAAAAAAAAAGCCCACCATCCTCTCATCTTTCTACCATTCTCTCATCTCTCTAAGTATTCGGTACATCTAGCAAAGGAAGATGATTTGATTTGTTTGAGGTAATTCCTTTACTACTCTTATTAATTTTAATATCCAAGTATGATTTTAGATTTTTCACTTGTTAAAATTTGAACTTTTTCTTTCCCTTTTCTCTTAACTTTACTCGGCTACATATATACCAAAGTGAGGGAGAGGAGACCTTGGTTAAATTATTATTATTGTTATTATTTTGGATAAATAATTTCATTCGTGTAATAAAAGGTGACATCAATTATTAATTAAGAAAAATGAAATGAAAAACTAGAATTATTTCTTCCATTTGTTCGGCCATAGTAGGTAGATGGAATTT
>CATKHJ010319779.1:0-15736 GCA_949750685.1 Vernicia montana
GTTTGGTATAGTAATTTATTTAATCTTTCAATTTTATTATTTTTACAATAATATTTTATAACTGAAAAAATCATTATTTCACAAATTAAAATTAAAATTAATCATAAATTAAAAACTTAGTCACTATATATTTGACACAAATTATATGAATGATAAATTATTTATATTATTCATATTTGTAACTATTAGATTCATTGTGATAGTTTCATTAAACAAAAACTGTAAGTTCATAATTTATAAGCAATAGGATCATTAAGTATTGCTTATAAGTTTATCAAATATATGGTGTAGGTTCATCATTTGTGAATTGTAGGAATTGTTATTCAATGAATCTGTTACCATTACTAAATGAAATTGTAATTTCTTAGAAATGAACCTGTTATTATATTCCAATGAACCTTTAACTATTCTCAAATGAATTTGCAGGTTATATATAATGAATCTGCTACTCTTATCATCAAATATATGGTGTAAGTTCATCATTTGTGAACTGTATGAATTGTTTTTCAATGAACTTATTATCATTGCTAAATGAAACTGTAATTTCTCATAAATGAACCTGCACCTTATGAAAAAAAAAAAAAAAAAAATGAACATGTCATTGTATTCCAATGAACTTTTAACTATTCTCAAATGAACTTGTAGGTTATATATAATGAATCTGCAGCTCTTATAATGATATTTACATTTGATTATTTTTTCAGAGCGAAAAAACACAATAATAGTTTTTTGTTCAACAAAAAACATCACATTTAATTTGAAAATTAATAGATTATTAATATCACATATAGTGCTTTAAATATATTTTTTTGAAATAAGTGCTTTAAATATTTTAAAAAATATTAAATCATCAAATTAAAATAAATTAAATTAAAATTTTAAAATTTTTTTTTAAATTTTTGTAATTTAAAATTTGAGGTTAAATTACTTCTAATTTTGTCATATAAATTTATCAATCCGTATTTAATAAAAATTTGTTAAAATTATAATTACCAAAATTAGAAACTCATAAAAAAAAAGAATCGTATTTTTTTTTCAAAAAAAAAAGAATAGTATTTATTTTTTCAAAAAAAAAATAGTATTTATTTTTATTATTATCCATATAATTATTCTCCAGTCGAGGTGAGCATCGGTCGGTTCGATTTTTGAATCAAATCAACCGAATAAATAGAAATTTTCACTATAAAAAATCGAACCGATCGAGTAACATGTAAAATCGAACCGAACTGAAAAAATCGATTCAGTTTTCAGTTTTTTAAAATTTTTTCTCCAAATTTTTTAAAACAGAAAAAGTTAAAATTAAAATAAAATTATAATTAGAAAAGATTATTAATTTTGACAATTTATTTTTTCAATTTTATTCTATAAATACTTCAATATTTTGCAATTTAATATTAAAAATATATAATTAATTCAAAATAGAATTAAAAAATTATACATAAATATTATATTATTTTAATAAAATAAAATTTATTTATTATTTTAAAAGTTTTACATAAAAATATTATATTATTTTAATAAAAAAATCAAGTTTTTTAAATATAAAAATATAAAAATAAATTTATTTTAATAAAATCGGTTCGGTTATTTTTGAAATCAAGTTTTTGTACTGAAAATCGAACTGAACCGAAATAATCGAAATTTTTTAAATTAAAAACCGAAATCAAACCGATTATTTTTAAAATTAAACCGAACCGTTGGTTCAATTCGGTTTGATTTTTCGGTTAAACAGAAGAAAAAAAAAAAACGTGACTTTTATAATTGGTAATTTAGTGATCCCTTCTCATTTTTTCTCGTTAAATACAATTGATCTCCTTTTTTTTCTCTTTAATTATAATTGATCCCTTTTAATCCATCCCTTTTAATCCACAATGCTACACAACTGAATCCATAATATAATTTACCATCCAAGTACATAATTTGTAATTTATATCAAAATTTATACATATGTATAATATATATGTTCTCTCCATTTTTTTTTATTTGCGATTTAAGAAGTCTGTACTACAATTAAAAAAACTATTAAATTTTAAATAATCTCAATTATAACAAAAAAAAAATTATTATGATTAATTTTTCAAAATAGATAAATTGTAATAAATATTTTTTTAAAACTAAAAAGTAATAGTGAGATTATTATCTATGGCAAAATAAAAAGTGAATTAACTGTTGCAATACAACTATATAAAAAGAAAGAACAAATCATATTAATTAACATATCATAATATCATACAATCTTAATGAACAAAATATATGAAAACATGGAGCACATGTTTATATGATCTTTTGATATCATCCTTCCCCAATTTTTCTTCATTTGTTTTTTTACAAACTCTAAACCCAAACACACCACTAAAACCAAAGAACCACACCACACACCCCCCCCTTAAGCTGGCTAGTGGTGGTGGTGCTGGCACTCTATAGGAACAACTGGGAACCGAGCAGTGTCGGTGCAGTAGTCATAGACCATATGGTTTGCCTTAACCCATAAGAGCTGATGGTTCTGGTGCCAACTAAGCTCAGCCAATGTGGGCTCATCCCACCAGTATCTCTTCTCCCCATTGCTACTACATTTCTTAGCAATATCAGTTGCAGCCACTGACACTGGGCATTCACAAGCATCAAGTTCAAACCCTTTGTAAGAGGCAATAAAGGGTGCATGGCTCCAATCTGTTTTAATACGGCCTCCTTGTGTAGCCCAGTCATCTGCATTCCATATTGAACTGTATACTCCCATTGGTTGATCCTTAGGAAATGGAATTCCTTTGTTTTCCATATTTGTATGCAATCTGATTGGTGTCTCATCCACTAGAAATCTGCAATTAGAATAAATATTGAAAATTAAATTAAAATTTATTCGAGTGAAAAATTTCGAATTTAATTTTTTCTTTAATATTTTTTATGCCAATTATTATAAGGAAATTGAAGGCCACGAGAACTTAATTTAAGAAGGAAATGAAGAAAAATACAAGAGCTAAAAATCAAAAGACGAGCATTGAAATGAGAATCTCATGAAAGATTTGTCCACAAGGAGTGTATACATTGCGTGTATGTACGGAACAACTACATGCCAAAACCCATCATCTCTGTAAATAAGTATGGGAGTGGGACCCCCATTTGCCCCATTTTATTTTCTCTTTGTTTTTTTTTTTATTTTTTACATATGTTGGTTCTTTTTTCTGTTTCTTTCAGCTTTGTAATAACAGGACGAAGCTACACATGACTCGCATGAGCCACACTCACACTATATTATTACACATGCAGTGCAGCAGTCAATAATTTGCTTAAGTTTTTACAGCCATAGTTAGACCCCATGAACCCCAGCATGATGAGGGATTATTCAGTATACTATATGCATATTTAAATTATACACTCTAATCTCACAATCAACCTTTTATGTAAGGCTATTGAAATCGTTTTTAAGTTCAATCTTTATTTTTATTTTTTTTATTTATGAAAAGGTCAATAAATCGTGATCTACACAACATAAGATAATTATACTCTTATTACACTCATCATAAAAATAAAATTTCACTTAATTTATTTTAATTTTTAATATTGAAGGGAAAATTTAAAATTAAATCTATTATTTATACATCGTACATTTACCACTAAGTTACAACATCTCATAAATAAATTATTTTCTCCTTTTCTACTAAAAGATCTTATAAAATTCATCAATATCTTATTTCTTTTTCATCCAACAGGGTTATTTTGGGCAAACACACATATGTACTGAAACTAAGTACACACTATTATTTTCTCTCTTTCCTATTGCTTATTGATAGACCCAATAATAATTTGGATTAGCCTACACAATGAGGTAATCTTTATACTTAATTAACTTTATTTCATTTAATAATTCTACCGACATTTATTTAATGGCTAATAAATCAATGTCATAATTTTTTTTTTAATTATTTGTAAAATAATGATGCATAATGCACGTGTGTGTAATTAGAAGCACGTGTTTAAAAGTGATGAGTGTGCTTACACAACTTGGTGCTGATTCCAGAGGATAGAGTATGAGTGGTAATCCTTTGAAGGATCAAACCAGAGGTTCAGTCTTTGCTCTCTGTTACCTACGCCATTAACATAAATATTGGTTTGTACAAGGTAGGGTTCACCTGTGGTATTACCCAGGAACTCAAAATCAAACTCATTATGATTTGAACCGTCGGATGACATCTGCGATTAAACCATCAAACCAAAAAATTATTAGTCTAAACCGTATATATTAGAGGGAAGGAATAATTAATTATTGGTTGAAATGGGGCCTAAACTAATAAATGCATTATAAAGAAATTTAAAGATATATTCACGAGAGTGCTAGAGTAGTAGGTAGCTATACTACTAGCCTACTCAGCAATAACACATTTTAATCGCTAATCAACGTCATAATTAAGCTTTAATCAATTTTTATTCCATTAATCAACCATGTTTAAAGCCTTCTTTTCTCACTTACATAGAAAGCAGTAACAGTTCCAGCAGAGTCACCCTCTACAAGCTTAATCTGTATAGTAACTTTTCCGAACAT
Source organism: Vernicia montana (assembly GCA_949750685.1). Lineage (NCBI taxonomy): Eukaryota > Viridiplantae > Streptophyta > Magnoliopsida > Malpighiales > Euphorbiaceae > Vernicia > Vernicia montana. The sequence continues at coordinate 4,538 of CATKHJ010319779.1, forward strand.
GTACTTGCTTTTAGATTGAAATCCAGCGCCTGAAAAATTAGAAAAACTTTGTTTAGATACATTGAAGTCCATAGGATCGTAAATACATGGGTTTATACATACATAAGCTTATGAGTGGGAAAATATTGATATTCACTTTCATATAACTAATTGCTTGTATTAAATCCAACACTTCTTCATTTATAAGTATTTTTATATATTTTTTATATATTCAATGTGAGATACATTTTTCCTAACAAGATATTGAAAGATTCATAGAGAGAGAAACAAAAAGAACAATGTTATGTACCGGAATAGTTATCGAGCTTGAGACTGAGAAGCTCTCCATCATAGATAAAATGGTCTAGAGCCCAGCTCGGTTGAAAAAGCTCATCAAATTTTGATGAGCTAACCGAACCGACCAGTACAAGACCCACCAAGAAGCCCACAAGCACAGACATTGTTGCAGAGAATTGAAAGAAACTCAATAGAGAGAGGGAGTGAAATGTCTCGCAGAGTTCGGAGCAAAAACACTGACCTTTTATAGCCAGTTTGTTTGGCTTCCTCTGCAAGATCAAAGAGTAAAGTCAGACCCTCCATCGGACACGTCATCTAATTATTTTGCACATCGTCTGCCACGTGAGATTTTTAAGAGAATTAATTACTTTGGCAAAAAAAAAAAAAATCAAATATAATTAGACAAAAATGTCCTCATATGAAATTAAAAAATGTAGCCGTTACTGTTGCCCCCACTGAGCTGGCTAAAGCTGGTCACTGTGTATGGTAAGGGCACTTGGTACGACATGTCTCGCATTCAAAAGGATTAGTTGCAGATTTTAGCCAATTGGATGTTGCCACGAGGACAAATACAGCTGTTTCACTGCCCTGTCCAGTTGTCGCTGGCAGTATGAGTTAAAAAGGCTCCTTCTTTTCCTCATGCCCATTTGATATCTCTCTATAGGACAATAAATCAATCACTCTCGCACATACATTAAAAAATTTACTCGCTTTGTGAAAGTGAAACGTGTAGATCAAACATATAGTGTTAAGATCATATTTGGTGAATGATGTGTAATGGAAAGTAAAGGGAATTTTATACACGAGAAAGTGAAGAAAATGGGAATTGGGGATCGCTTTATCTTCTTTGTTTTTTGTTTTACTTCACTTATGGCAGTGCCAGCTGGACAGTACAAGCGCGCACTGTACAATGCCACATCTCATTTAAATTAAAATTAAAAGTAATTATTGAGAAAAAAATAAAATAAAAGTAATTTAAATTAAAATAATAATAATAATATAATGCTAAATGATCTAAATTATATAAAAAAAATTTAACACAAATTAATATAATTATTTTTATTTTACATTATAAATTATATTAAAATATTACATAATTATTCATATTATATATAAGACAATTGTATTATTTAACATTACTCATAATAAAAATAATAATAATAATAATATATTATTATTATTATTATTGTGAAGGAATTAAATTCCAAGAAAATGTTAACTTAGAGATGTGTGCCATAATTAATAGATAAATTGCTTAGTGATTATAAATGGGGACAGGTTTGTAGCATATACAGATGCATGGAATGGGGAAGTAAGCATCTTTTGGTGTTAGAAATGGGTAAAGTGAGGGGTCCAAGGTTTGGTAGTGGCATATTAATTTGCGAGGTACTAATTCAGTGCAATCATCAACTATAATAATCATGAATTTAGAGCTGTTCATCACTCCCCACTTGCCACCAAATTAGCCAGGAAATTTTGTCATAATTCTGATCCGCCTCAACCCCATAATGCTACAAGAAAAGATCTATAGAAATATGATAGCTACATTTAACCTAACGGTAAATAGACATGTTAATAAGATGAGTTTAAATTTAAAAAATATTAATTTTTTTTAAAAATTAATTTGTTTGATTTGTAATTTCCTTCACAAATAAGAGTTGCAATACAATCTACAAATAGATATAAGTATATATAATCTTAATAATAAATTCAATTTTAATTTCTCTCTTTTAAAAATATGTACTTGTAACTACTTAAATATGAAAAAGACATTTATAGCACAATATGAGGTATAAGGTAATAATAAAGTATTTATACTATTTGAATAATAGATTTAAATTTAAAATTTATTTTCTAATACTTTTTAAGAAAGAAAAAAAATTTTCAGAAGCTATCATTAATTTTTCTTTTATCTATATTTTAGAAACTCTTGGGGAAAAAAAAATGAAAGTTAATTGGAATGTGAAGTTAGTATTAGACTTGATTATGGGTTTTGCAGCTCCTCCGTCTTGTATGGTGTTTTTACCATATTTTAAAAATGAATTTTGCCTTCGTTATATATATAATTTAATTTAGTTTTTTAATAGTCTTTTTCATCAGCACTTCTATAATTATTAGAAAAATTAATATCATAATCTTTATTTCCTTTTAAAAAAATTAAATTATTTCTAAAATTATTGCCATAATGCTAAATCAATTTCTCATCAGTTCACTGTGGTTTTCACATAATCAATTAAATTGTAATATCATGGTCACTAAACTTAATAGAAGATCAAACACATTGGTTACTTGGTATTTGTAAATTTAGTGTGTGTTTGGCAGTTAAACTGTTACTATGTTTACTTTATTTAGAGCTTAAAAAAGTAATTTTTGAAAAAAGTAATTTTTTTTTATTTTTTTTAAATCATAATTTATAAAAAAGCAATTAATTTTTTTTAAAAAACTAAAGAAATTATCAAAACGTAATTTTGAAAAGCAAATATAAACTCAATCCTAAATTGATCCTTAATAGATTCAATAGCAGGAGACTAAATGAAAATATTTATAGATGCTTCTTTGTTTTATTTTTTTCCTATAGTAAAAAAACATATTTATTAATAATCTTTTTTTTTTTTTTTTATAGTTAAGAAACATATATATATATATTTTTGAAAGTAGTTAAGAAACATATTTATTAATAAAGAAAAGCTTTACACATGATACTGCAAGATAATTTGCTAAGTCAAAACAAATTAAAATCATATCTTATAATTAATGATAATTTGCATAAATAACACTCTGCTTATATTCTTACAAAATAAAATGAAAAGCAAAACATAGTTAATGTAACTATACAAATGTCATGTTAGTTTTTTTTTATGTACCTCCAAAATTCTTAAAAAATGATGGAATTTGTCAGAATTCAAATTCTTATCTATTTAACTATGAGATAAACACTAAATTATTAGATTAGCAGCAATGATAATGCCACATTAATTTCAACGTAATGATTCATTTGAATAGCTAATGATTTAAAATAATTGAGCATTTGGAATTTGATACTATATTTATTTTTTATAATTTAACACTTAAACTCAAATTTAAATTCACAATAATTTCAAATAACTATCTATCCAAACATACCCTAAAATAATTTGCTACATCTATAATTAATATAGTCTACTTTTATATATATATATAATTGCTAAGTATATAATTGCTAAGTTTGCACAAATTTACCTACTTACCTAGCTCAAATCAAAGGATGAAGGATAAGGAAAACTCAGATCCAACTTAGGGTTTGCCTGCTAATTGAATAAGTCTAAGCTAAAATTAAAAAATATATATAATTGCTAAGTTTGCACAAATTTACCTGCTTACCTAGCTCAAATCAAAGGGTGAAAGATAAGAAAAACTCAGATCCAACTTAGGGTTTGCCTACAAGTTGAATAAGTCTAAGCTAAATTAAGATATAGTGAAATTTGACAAAGCAAAATTAATTTCCTTATAAATTATCGTAATTCATAGGTAGGTGAATCAATTTTTTTTTTTTTTTTTTATAAAGCTAATAAAATAATTTATTTTGGTTTTTTTAACTCCATTTTATAGGATAGGTTTAAAAATATATGAAATATCTCCTTTCAATTTTTCATGCAATTATCATAGAATACTACTTTTTCACAAAATGTTTAATTAATCGATTTGATTAATGCCATCTAATAAATTAAATTCAATTGCTTACTTGAATATATAAATTATTTTTATTTTATTTTTAATTATCTAAGAAGGACAAAGAAAACATTTTGTTATTTCTCCAACAGTTTAGTGGACCTCTATAAATATTTTTAGGAGACAAAAGCCCCCACCTCTAACATAGTAGTCCTATCCCTGTTTGAGAATCTACTTAAAAAATTTTCTAATTAAATATGTAGAAATAGTGTGGTAATGCTGAATAGGATACAAATTTAATACTATCTTAGTGATTTGAATTTAGTTTGTTGTATTTATAAGGTTATCATAATATGAAAATAATTATTCCATGTTGCAAGTTGATATGTAAATTTATTCGCTATTAATGACATGTTTAACACAAAAGTGAATCAAATTTCACATTGATTTTGAGTGGACGAGGGAGAGATGTTATTTTATCTCTATCTAGAAGACTGTTCCTTCTTTTATTTATTTTTGAAAAAATATAATTTTCTTTTAAATATAATTTTGGAAATTGTTTGGCTATAGGTTTCAAGTATTATTTTATTTTGTTCATCTATTTTAAATAAGCTTTTGAAAATGTAAATGTATTTTCATAATTATAATACCCGATTAATGATTGGGTTGTATGAGGACTAAAAATAACTCCTCATATGTGGGCCATACTAGCCAAGCCCAAAATAGACCCAAACGCACTTAGAAGCAAGCCATACAACATCCAAACATCCAAACTCCAACAACAAGGCTGATGGGAATCAAGAAGTTATGGTCAATGATCCAATGCACTTGCTGAATGGACTTATTATAAGAGTAAGGGCAAAGAAGTTTAAAGATGCATTTAATGAGTTTATTCAAGGATTGTGGGCTCAACTATCAACAATAGAAGAATTCAAGGAAGAGTCAAACATCAAGTTGGATCTACATGAAGATAAAAGCTTGATGACATTGATTCAAGTCCAAGATGGAGGCTGTCATGTTGAAGATGGAGTCGAATTGGTGTGATAATAGGCTGCCTTAATGCCTTATTCGAATGACCCATGTTCTTACCTTATGAATTTGATTCCTATGTCTATAATGGGTTGATTTTGTTTTACTTAAGCCCATACTTAGAAGACTTCAACTTATTTATTAGTTATGTTTAGTTTTGGACCTATTTTAACTTTGTAAAGCCTAAATCGATAATAGTATTTCAAATCAGATTGTATTTATTTCTTATTGGTCAAGTTTAGTTATCTTTATGGTTAGCTTAACTTTATAAATACTTGGCTATACCTTTGTTATAAACAGACATTCAAATTTGAGATTCAATACAATTGAAGTGAGATTTACTCTCCAATTTTCATTTCTCTTTGAATTATCTTCGAACTTATCAAAGTTATTAACTTTGTGGCGTTCAATTATTATACCTACAGTTCTTGACATAAGTTTGTCAACGGGTTGGAGATTTTCCTTGTTTCGAACTTGATTTGGCTTTTCAAGAGGGTCTCTTCAAAGCATATTGGCGTGGGGTTGCAAGATAGGTCCTTGTAATTCGCATTGCATGCCCAAGACCTTATAAGACAAGCCACTTCTACATAATTATCCAGGCACCTAGAACCTCGCTTTGGCATCACCTTGTCTCACAAACAAATGATCCTGCTTAGCTTACAAAGGAAGTAATCTCCAAAAACTCCTTACAAGCCTGACACACAATCCCTACCACCTCCAGAAAATGGGGTTCAGTCACCTCAACACAAAGCTCCACAACTACTGAAATAGGTACATCGTTACCCTGTCTAACCACAAAAAGATGCAATACTGACTCATCAATTACTTACAACCATGTAACTTAATCTCTGATCCTTAACGAGAAAACTCTAGAAATGCCCAATTGTCTCTAACATACAAAAGACTTTTGGGGAGGAAAGCAGAAGATGCATTCTCAAACATCAGAGTAACAACACTCCTTCAACTTTGGCCACCTCAAGAGCCTAGAAAGGCCTTGCCAAAAAAGCAGTCTCTTAGTCATCTACTGAGAGGCTAACTTCTTCTCCTCCAACTGGTCACTCCTATAAGTCCAGCACCAAGACCTTCTTTCCCCATTAAAAAAGGTCACAGTGAGAGTCCTGCAAAGCCTCTCACTCACACACCCAGGGAAGCAGTGGTATCACATCTTCTGCTTCAGCTGGCCACTCTCAAAAGTCCAGCACTAAGACCTTATTTCCCCACTGGAAAAGTTCATAGTGAGATCCTTGCAGACCCTTTCACTCACACACCTAGGGAAGCAATGGCATCACTTTTAGATCCACTCTTTCCTGAGCCTTTAGCTTCGTACATGCAGTCACACTGACTTAAGTATCGGAGTACCCACGTCAGGCCATAGGCTTGGCATGCCCTCTAATGCTTCTTTCCTTTGTGTATTTTCCATGCAAGTTTAGATCCTACATCAATTCAGAAGCCTAACTCTAGCCATTCTAACATTAAGGTCCAGCGTCTTCTAGCATCAAGGTCCAACACCTTCCAACATCAGGGTCCAACACCTTCCAGCATCAGGGTCTAGCACCTTTTAGCAACGAAGGTTCAACACTTTCAACGCAACACATTTAGACCCACAAGGTTTACTACCTTTTATGCAACATCAGTCCACAAGTTTTCTTGACACAACGTCCTATCCATCTATAAGGCCTCGCCCGAGCACCTATGTCTGGTCCGTTAGGGAATAGAAAATTCTCTTTCGGGTTCGATCTCACGATTGAAAGCGGCTATCGCTTTATTTGGACATATTGATTTGATTTTTCGAAAAATAATTTGAGAGTCGCCATTCTAATTTATTTTAAATGGAAAAATTAAGGAAAAACCCAAAAGTGACTCCAATTCATTAATTTTTAATTGATTTACCCAAGGATAAGATCATTAGTCTTCCAATCAGGTTGAGCTCAGGGACTAGGTTTTTGGCTTTAAATAATCTCAATTTGGCTCCTAAGTTTGGTTTGACTTAAAGAAAATTGATTTCACGAGTGACGGATATAAATGATAGTTAAAATGTATGATCATGGCATAATTATGAATATATGGAGAATTGAAAGCGAGTAATTTAAACATCCACAAGTAAAGGAGAGTATTTTCTCTAGCCCTTTAAAAGTATTAGGAAAATCACATGATTGCTCCTTTACTCCAAAATAATTAATTTAACTAATTACAAAATTATTGATGGGATATCTTCTCTAGCCTTTATGGGATCTAAGAAGGCCACAGATTCCCTTACAACAAAATATAAATATTTGCATTAAAAATAAAATGGGAAGGGAATTAATTGAGATTTGGATATGCGGCTTGGATTTAGATTCCAAGCGTGCCTACGTATCCCATTAAATAGAGATCAAAACTCACGTAGTTCATTCTACGGTGAGGTGGAGGGTTTAGGGATTGATCAGATTAATTGGATTGATTTGATTTTGGGGGATTTTGTAGGTGAAAGAAGATGTTATACCTTCTCTTTTGGTGCGTGTGAGGGGCATAATTTTTTTTTTCAGATTGAAGTTTCGTTTTATTAGTGTTGAAAGTCGGGAATCCTACTTAAAGATTAAGTGAGATTAACCCAAGGAGGATTAAATTAATTGATTAATTACTCAAGGAGAGTATTAACTAATTAACTAAATGGATTAATTAATTAAAGTAATTAACTAATTAACTAAGTGGACTAATTAATTATTAAAATGATTAATTAATTAACTAAGTGGAATAATTAATTAATTAAAATGATTAATTAACTAATTAATCTAATATGATTAATTGACTAAAATTAATTAAAATCAAAGAGAATTTAATTAATTGTAGAGGCTACTTGTGAACCCTTAAAATTGCACCTTTAGATAGTCGGTTTTCAATTATGAATTTATAGAATCATACCAGACCCAAATCGAATCAGAAATGGGTCAAAACGGACCAAAACAGTGCCAAATCGGGTCAAACTTGAACCAAATCTGAACCAGACCTGAATCAGACCTCAACCAAGTTAGAGGCATCTTGGGCGGCACACTGGCGTGCGGCACGCTAGGGGGCGCGACACCACCGGCGTGTCGCACTATCCATCGGTGGTGTCGCCCACCTCCTCGCCATGCTTCCTCTATAAATAGTCCTTCCCTTATTCAGAAAAGGGGGAGGAGGGAGAGATAATCCGAAAAATACCTTGTATATAGGTAAAGTTTTGTTGATTTTGATACATAAAAATCACTTTTCTATATCTAAATCTATTATCCACCAAAATTATTTTAATTTAAAGTTGTTATTATTCGTTTTGAGTTCCTAATCCGAAGTGAAGTTTAGATCCGGAGTTAAGCTCGCCCCGTTCGTGGAAAAGCAAAGAAAAACAAACGTAAAATTTCTTTCTCTTGCAATTTAAAATTCTAAATTCAGATATAGAATTCATCTTCCTGCACCTTTCTTTAGGTTTAAAACTGAAAAGATCTAAGATTTATTAATTTGAAATCTGAATTAAATTAATAAATCAAATCAATCTCTTTTATCAAAACCCCTCATTCGCAAGAAGAAAGAACTGCGTTGGGTTTGATTCTCATTCAAAGGGATACACAGGCATGCCAATCTTTAAGGCATTAACTCCAAAATATTTTAAATAATATTTTTCCCTTTCGTATTTCATTTATCTTTCTTTTATTGTTTATATGTCTTTTATGAATTTCATTTATTAAATTAATTGAGGAATATGTGCTTTTCTTAGTACCCATAAGGGCTAGATGAAAGATCTTCTTATCTTATTTTTCTTTTTGCTTATTTTTCTATAACTATCATTCATATAATTTTTGTACTATTAATAACTGTTTCATTCATCATTTTTTACTCTTGTTCATGCATTAAAATCATCTTTACATAAAAGTTATTTTGCATTTTTAGCCAAGCTAAAGAAATTTACTGTTTATTACCAAAACCTGATCCCCGAGCTCTCTTTGGTCACTCGCGGATCAATGTTTTTCCAGTGGGATAAGATAAATATTTTGGAGTCAATTTTATTTGGGTTTTCCTTTATTTTTTCCCAATAAAAATAAATAAAATTAAAGTGGTGACCCAATTTATAATGCCAAAATACAAAACACAATTTTTCGAACTCACAGCGGGTTTTAAGCGTGGAGTTTCTCTCGAAGAGCATTTCGATTCCCTTAGTGTATCAGACCGGTGCTTGGGCGAGGTCTCACAGTTGCTACCCCTTCATCAGAATTGGTTTGTTCAAAAGGTGATTCTGATGATAGTGAACCTGGGGAATAGGGATGGAGAAAAAAAAATGAACCAAAGTGATGTCTAGGTCGGTGTTTAGATATATTTGGAAAATCTATATTCCCTGTCTTTTTGGGAAAATAAAAGTTATATTCCCGGTCTGTTTGGGTAAAAAGATCCTAAGGCTATCTTAGGATAGGCCTGTTTTTAGAAGAGAAACCTATTTCAGATTTAAGGTATTGATTTTAAGGCTATCTTATGATAGATCTGATTCTGAAAGAGAAAACCTAATTCAGTTTTAAGGTATTGATTGGTTTGGGGAAGGAGGTGTCCCTCGGTATCTTTGGGAAGTTATAAGGATGGTCCTGGTCTGGTAAGAGGAGGGTTTCATCAGAACTGATCTGTCCGATAAGCAATTTTGAAGATCTGAAAATGGTCTTGTCTGATAGGATGATTGGATGGATTGGTCCTTTCTGGTAGGAAGAGGGTGTCCTTTTTGGTAGGAGGATGTTCCTTTCTAGTAGGAGGAGGGTGTTGGTTCTTTATGGATTTAGGAGTTTGGATTGATGATCCATCTTGTTTCAGGAGCTTTGATTAGTGACCTGTTTAATAAGAAATGCATCTAATTATGCAAAAATTATGAATTGGATACCTTGAACCTTTGAACGGTCAATGATGTGCCGAAATGCACACTAACAAACAGCAAGTGCATAGGTCATTATTGTTGACCTAAATTGGGTGTTCAATTTAGTCAATCTCTATTTTGATCTTGACAATCAAATTGAATTGTACTAATATTTCATTTAAGTGTATTTTCACAGATAAAATGCCTTAAAAAGCTTGGAAGTTAAGAACTTAGAAAATTCTCTAAGTGTTATGATTGGATTTTTAATTTGCGCCCGCAACACAAGAATTGTGTCCACAATAGGCATGTCGTGACCGCAACCATGATGTAGCGACTGCAATATAGCAAAAGCCCTGAATTGTACATTTTAGACAGAGAGGTTCGCGGTCAGTATCGCCCTGCAACTCCGAGCGCGAAAGCAATATCGCGACCGCAACAAGGCTGTAGCGACCACGATATTCATAAGGCTGAGAATGAGCTGCAACGGTCATATTAAACAGGCAATGAAAATCTGCCACGTATCACTAGCCGTTGAGCCATATGAAGATCGCGATCGCAATAATGCAGTAGCGACCACAAAAAGGACATCACAACCACGACCAAGGCTTAGCGACCGTGATTCCACTCTGACAGTGCATTTAATAAAGATTTTCTAGCTGTTAGGCAGAGATTTGGCCATGCTTCAATTGTAACGGCTCTTTGGTGTTGGGAGGCTATAAATACCCCCTCCAAAGGCCTTCATTAAGTATGAACAACTTTCATAAGTGGCCAAACTCTTGTATTTTCATTTCTCAAGCCTTAAACTTCATTCAACACATTTTGTGTTTATTGTAAGAGCATTTATTGCTCAAGGGTTGGGTGTTAGCCTTAAACACTTGATAGGTTTGAGAGTGAACCTTAGGAAAACTCTTGTTTAAGTTTGAGTGTGAGCCTTGTTAAAACACTTGTGAGGTTTGAGTGTTAGCCTAGTGAAAACACTTGAGAGGTTTGAGTGTGAGCCTTGGGAAAATACTTGTAAAGTTTGGTGTGAGCTTAAACACTAAGTTATAAGTGAACTTGGTAAAACTCTATTGATAGTAAAATACCCAATTGGTGATTGGGGAGTGGATGTAGGATTGGTTATAATATGAACCACTATAAATTCTTTGTGTTCTTTCTTTTCTTCCCTTATTCCTCATTCATTTTTAATTTTTAATTGCCCACCAATTCAACCCCCCTTCTTGGTGCATCTTGGGCAACAAGTGGTATCAGAGCATTGGTCTCATTTCTACAAGTTTCAACGCGTGAGAAAAGATCAAAATGACCAATGAAGGGAGCAATCATCTCAAACCATACTTTGATGGCACTGACTATGCTTATTGGAAGCATAGAATGGAAGTCTATCTCGATAGTGACATTGT
>CATKHJ010319785.1:0-14246 GCA_949750685.1 Vernicia montana
ACTAGGGGTCACTATATGTCAAATAATGATTTAAAAATGCAAATTATTGAATTTTTCATTAACAATTAAAAAATTATAATTTAATTTGATCCTAAGAATTAATTTGATTGGTAAGAGAATTTGTTTCATTCATTAATCATATTTTTTTCTTATTTATGAATTCTTTAGTCTTGAAGTGGATAATTTATTTTTTATCAAACTGGATAAATGAACTTAGCACGATGGAGAAAAAAATTGCAGTTTAATTTCAAAAAAAAAAAAAAAAGAAGCAGAAGAAGAAGAAGAAGAAAAGATTAATTAATTGGATTGTTACTTACTTACACGTATCCCCTTAATTCCCATAATCTAACCATAATTAGACTTTTATTTTTAGATTTGTATAGAAGTGGCAGCATTGTAATTTAAACTAACAATAAATGGTAAATGTATACCAAAATTTGATATACGTTAAGTATATATTTGGTATTTGCAACTACTTTATATATATACATATTGTAAATTTGAAAAAAATAAAAAAATAAACTAAAAGTAAATAGTATACGAATACCAAAATTTGGTTTACGTTAAATATATATTTGGTATCTGCAACTATTATATATATATATATATATATATATATATTGCAAATTTGAAAAAAATAAAAAGGTAAACTAATAGTAAATAATATATATATACCAAAATTTGGTATACGTTAAGTATATGTTTAGTATCTGCAACTACTTTATATATATATAGAAATTGCAAATTTAAAAAATAAATAAATAAAAAGATAAACTAACAGTAAATAGTATACGTATACCAAAATTTAGTATACATTAGATATATATTTGGTATCTGCAACTACTTTAATATATACATATTGCAAATTTGAAAAAAAATTAAAAAGATAAAATATCAGTAAATGGTATACGTATATGAAAATATAGTATACATCACATATATGTTTGGTATTTTTTTTTGAGCAAATGATATATTTTCTTAGTTTGTTCAAAAAAGAATAGACCCATAAAATGGTATATGTTTGATATCTATTTTGTATATATATAGTATACGTTACGTATATATTTGATAATTATCTTATTATTCTATGAAATTATTATAGGTTTTGTATAATTAAAATAAAATATAATAAAAAATAGCAGCAAATAGTATACGTCAAACAAAATATGTTATACATTAAGTATATTTTTTGTATATGTAACTATTTAATAAATATATATATTTTTTTATTATTATTAATAACAATATAAATAAATCTAAGAAAAGCTAGAGAAGTAATAGTGACCGTTGGATGTGATTAAAAAACAAGTTAATCTAATGGCAAATAGTGAAGGGAAACATACACTCAAGACATAGTGAAAGAGTGTCTATGATTTCCATTTATCCTTTGAGAGTGGGACCCACAAATTTAGAGGAATAAACTATTCCTTGTACGTTAGCTGTCTTTGATTTGTATTGGTAAATATCATGTGGCCTATTGCTATTTGCTTTTATAGTTTCTAATAGGCCAACAAAAGAAGGTACAATCATACAATCACAAAAAAGAAAACAAAAAGGAAAAATACCGTATAAAAGAAATAGAGAAGGGATAGGAATGTATAAAAAATGAATGAACGGTACAAATGATATTTTTGCCCAAAAAAACAGTGGATAATGTAATTTCCTCTTATTATTTTCATATAATTTCAAGTAAAATTTCTCCTTTTCTATCCACATTGGGCTGGCCATATTGTCATATGGTTGGGCCTCACATTTTATTTCACATGTTCATATACAATTAACTTGTCATTTCGACAGTTTTTTGTGAAATGACTATTTTACCCCTTTTTACAGTGTATATTATTATAACAGCTATCAATGCGAATTTTTAAACTTATTTTCACTAATCATATTCATAACATTCATATGAGTAATTTAATACTATAATATTACAGTAAAGAAAAATCTTACCTACATTTATTCGAGCATATCTGAGTTCAAATTTGGTCTCACTATCTCAATAATCGTTTAAATTGCCTTTCTATGGTATTATTGATAATTCTTAAAATTCAAATGGATCTAGGGTATTACACTTGGCCTCTCATTTTCCCTCAATTTTAGCTTTTTTGTCTTTTCACTTCAGGGTTGCTCAAGCACGTCCACAAAACGACGATGCATTATTTAGGTTTTTTAGTCTTTTTACACTATTTCTAACTGACAATCTCATCCAAAAGAAGAGAGAGAGAGAGTTATTTCTAGTTGGCGAGTGTATTTCATGCGGTCAACAGTATCAGTTACAAGATTCGGCAGGTATGAAACGAAAAATTTGGAGATATATATGTCCAAAAAGTTAGTTTGTCCTCATTAGTCCCTGACAGTTAAGTTTAAGGATTCATTTATCACTTTTGCTAAAAATATATAGCTAACAAACTTATGAATAGATATTTCCAATATATATATCTAACTTAATAATAGATATTTTTGCAAAAAAAAAAAAAAAAAAAAAAAAAAGCCATATGCTAAACAAGTCACAGTCTACTGCATGCTTCATTGTTAAGTGTGAACTTGTACCGTCTCCATAGTGGTAAATTTCTCTGAGAATATAGAAATATTTTCTCAAATACATTATAGAGGGTTTTTTTTTAAACCTTAATAAAAAAAAATCCCTTAAAATAAAAATGAAATTGAAATGAATAGTTTGGTTCATATCTTTAAGGGTAGGCAAAAATCGATCCGAACTGAATTTTCAAACCGGACCAAATTGAAATTCGTGTTTGGATCGATTAATTTGGTAAAATGGGGTGGTTCGGTGCAGGAGGTAGGGGAAATTTGAGGTTTAGTTTTCAGTGTGGTTCAGGTGAATTTGAACCAGAACCGACCAAAAAAATAAAATGACGGCATTTTATTAGCTTATAATATTACGTCGTTTTAACCTGATATATAAATGTATTATTAACCCTATAACTCTAAACCTACCTCATTTCTTGATTTTTAGCTGCCTCCCATTTCTCTTTTCAGTCATTTTCTCTCAACTCTCATGCTTCTCTCTTAACTGCTGAACCCTAACCCTAGATCCATTTTATTTTTTTTCTTGTCTCTCTGCCTCTAGTCTATCTTAGACCTTCAGACGGTGCCACCTTCCTTCATCTTGTTCTTGTATAATATAATCTCAATAGTTGAACCCTAACCTTAACACTAGATCCCTTTTATTTCCTTTCTCTTCTCTGCCTTTGGTCTATCTTAGAGACTCAGACCCAAATGATGCCACCCTCTTTCATCTTGTTTAGAATTACCACTATTTACCTATGTTTACCTAAGATCTAACTCTTTGTTGCGTCTCAATGGCTGAACCTTAACCCTAATCCTAAATCTGTTTTATTTCCTTCTGTCCTCTACCTTTGGTCTATCTTAGACCCTAAAACGATTCCACCTTCCTTCATCTTGTATAGTATTACCAACATTTACCTCTGTAACTCTGTTTACCTAAGATCTAACTGTGGTATGTGGTTTAATGGTGGAAGCTTAACATTTGTCCCTCTGAAACTTTGATTTCCTTTAACAAATCGATTTGCACTTCTCTGTCTGTTAAAGGTAAAACCCTAACATTTGGGCCTTTAAATATTTGATTTCCTTCTTTTATAATGTTGTTTGTTGTTGTCTTTTTTTAACTTGTGAGTTTATTTATTTATTTATTTTTTGTATTTTGCATGTCTGATTGGTCTTTACCTCTGCATGTGAAAGATTTGTTGAAGTAACTGGCAAATGGAGATTTTTTAACAATTGGTGGATTAATGGGTGTGGATTTAAAGACCATTTGAAGAAAGGTAATAATTTTCTTTTTATTTCAAATTTGTTATTGAAATTGTAAAGTGATAAACTAATAAATTTCAAATTTGGGTGATTTTAATCGATTATTATCTTGTGTTTTTGTAGTTATAACCTGATGGTAAACTAGTGGTAATGGATTTGTGATTAAAAGTAAAATCCTACTTATTTATCGTTGGGTCTAGTTTTTTCAAGTTCCTGTTAGTTTGCTGGAGACAAGCAGTTGCTTATAAAAGGTAATATCTCAAATTGTCAGTAAATTTTTTGCTTGTGTTTTGATAATTTGATTTTGTAAATTAAAATGGTGTTGATTTGATTTGTTTTCATATTCACTGAATTAATTTTCTAGTATTTTTACTATGAAATTTTTTTTATTAATTGTGATTTTAAAATTCATTGTCACTGAGTGAATTTTATGATGTTTATTTCCTTTTAATCTTATTGAAATTTGTTAATTGATGTATTTTTTTTTTCCTGTTTGTTACTGCAATTTTATGTAGATGTCTAATCAAGGTGCATCTAGGAGTGGCACTATCAGTGGTAGTAACCTAAATGTAGCCAGTCCCATTGCTCAAAGCTCCTCTGCTCAGGCAAAAGGCAACAATGTGGAAGCTTCTGCACAAGCTCCTGCTAATAAACCACAACCTACAAAGAAAAGGAAACAAATGGAATCCAGATCTCTGGTTTGGGATCATTTTGTAAGAATTTAAATGCAGAAGGTAAGGTGGTAAGTGCCAAATGCCTTTACTGTGCTAAAGAATATACATCTCACCCTAAGACAAATGGCACTTCAAGCCTTAGGAATCATATGCTTAAGTTCTTGAAAAAAACCCCATAGTAAAGATGTTAGCAATCCCTATTAACCTTGAAACCTACTTTTAAATATGTGAATGTGATTAAGAGTAATGAAGGGTTGGGATCACTAGGCACTTGAAAATTTGACCAATATGCCATTAGGGAGGCACTTACATTCGTGATCATAGTAGATGAGCTACACTTTAAATTTATAGAAGGGGAAGGTTTTAAAAAACTAATCATGATAACATGTCCTAGATTTAAAATTCCTTCTAGGAGAACAATTACTATGAACTGTTTTAATTTTTACATAAATGAAAGGGCTAAATTGAAATCTTTTCTTAAGAGTCATAATCAAAGAGTTAGTCTTACAACTAACATTTGGACAAGCATTCAAAGAATTAATTATATGTGTGTAACTGCCCATTTTATAGATGATGACTTGAAGTTGCATAAAAAAATTCTTTTATTCATTCCTGTTTCGAGTCATCGTGGTGAATATATTGGTAAGGCCATTGAAACTTGCTTGTTTGATTGGGGCCTTAACAATATATTCACTATTACAGTAGATAATGCATATTCTAATGATACTGTTGTTGCTTTTTTGAAGAAAAGAATGCTAAATTGGGGTACTTCTGTATCCTAATGTAAGTTTTTGCACATGAGGTGCATTGCCCATATTTTGAATTTGGTTATTACAGATGGGTTAGAAGAGGTTAACCCATCTATAAAGAAAGTAAGAGACTTTGTTAGGCATGTCAGAAACTCTCCTACTAGGTTAAAGAAGTTTAAGGAAATTTGTGAATTACTTGATATTACTTGCAAATCCTCATTGTGTCTTGATGTACCAATCATGTGGAATTCCACCTATTTGATGCTTAAAACAACATGTGAGTTTGAGAAAGCATTTGAAAGGTTTGAGGAACAAAAGTCTAGTTTCATTTCTGATTTGGGAGCTGGGAATGTGCCTGATTTTATGGATTGGCCATGTTGTATAAAAATTACCAAGTGTTTATAACATTTTTATAATATGACATTGAGAATTTATGGTTCTCTATATGTCACTTCCATTACCTTTTTCTCTGAAATTTCTAACTTGCATTTCATGTTAAAAGAAATGTCTGCTAGTGAAGACCTTAAACTTGTTGTTTTAGGTCAAAACATGAAAGTTAAATATGATAAATATTGGGCGGGATCCATAAAAGATGAACAAAATCATCTTTTTTGCTAGTGTGTTGGATCCAAGGGAAAAAGTTGAATACATGGAGTATTCCTTTGGGTAGATGTATGGTCATCATTTGGGTGGAAGCATGTTTGCAAGTGTCAAGCATGAACTATACATGCTCTTTAATGAGTATAAGAGCATGTACTCATCACAATCTTTCTCTCAATTAGATTCACAAAGTACACTTACCAATTTTCAAATCCAATATGATTCATCTTTTCAATCATAGAAATCAATGTCTATTTTAAAGTCTAAGTTTAGACAGCACAAAATGAAAATAGACATTAGTGGGAGCAAACAAAATGAACTTGATATTTATTTTGGTGAGTCAATCTTAAAGGATAAGGATAATCTAGATTTTTTAAAGAAGTGGAAGCTAAATTCAGAGAGGTTCTCTGTCCTCTCTAGATTGGCTAGGGATGTTTTAGTTGTTCCTATTTCCACAGTGGCTTCAAAAAGTGCTTTCAGCACTGGTGGTAAAGTCCTTGATTGTTTTAGGAGTTCATTAACTCCAATAATTGTGAAAGCTTTGATTTGTACCTAGGATTGGATTAGGCCATCCAATAAGCCAATCATAATTGAGGAGTCTCTTAAAGAACTTGAAAATTGGAAAAAAGATGCTAATTTATTAACTGTTGTATTAGTTTTGAAATTTAATTTTGTTTCTGTTGTTTGGATTTTAGGGGTTCTAAACTGAATATTTGTCAATGTCTTGTTTATTATGCAAAATTGCCAAATGTGGGACTTGGACATTCGATTTTTGGATCAAACTAACTATGTTTTTGGTTCTCAATTGATGTTGTTCTTTTTGTTTATACAGCAGTTGTTGCAAATTTTTGTTTCTAGAAAGCTTTCCCTTCTTTTTCTCTTATGTTATATTTTTTTGTTGCTGGGTTATTCATTTAGTTCACTGATAATGTTTCATTCACTTGTTTGCAAGCAGCTAACCATTTCATTCATTAATTATAATTGCTTGGCAGTTACTGTTTTCTTTTTTTTAAAGTGCAGCTTATGCTTTGTCCAAATTTATAACTGTTGCATTTGTAAAGTTCTCTTATTCCTTTTACCTTTTCTATGACTTAATTTGTGTGTTTTAATACTTTGATCCATTTTACTTGTTTTGCAATACTGCAATTATGTCATTGATGCTAGTCATTTATAGTGCAATGCCTTGTTTGGCATGGTAGTAACTTTTGTAGCCATTATGGATTGGTAAGTATTGATTGAATTCAATTGAAAATTTGGATATTTGGAGTTCGGTCATACACAATGGCAGTGGCACTACTATGGAAGTGACAATCTCTCATTCTCAGATATGCCAAATCTTTTCATCTTTTAGCTAAATCTTGTTGTGTTCTTTACATTATTTCCTTCTTATTTATTATTTTTGACTTTCTGTTATTATCTCTTTCATTTTTTTGTTTTTATGTTATTTCTCTTTTCTGCCTTTTCATTTCATTTATTTACTTTTATTTGCTATTCAAAATTTTTGGGCAATGATGATGCCATGCTTCAATTTTCTTGTTGTGTTCTTTACATTCTTTCCTTCTTATTTATTGTTTCTGACTTTCTGTTATTATATCTATTTCATTTTTTTGTTTTAATTTTATTTCTCTTTTCTGTTTTTTCATTTCATATCTTTACTTTTATTCCCTATGCTTGTTTTTTTAGGCAATGATGATGGCATGCTTCAATTTTCTTGTTATGATTAAATGCTTGTGTTTGATTAAATTGTGAGAGGTAGGCACAATTTGTGTTCCTTGCAGCCATTTAATTTGACAATATTTATATCACAGCAAGAAAATTAAGCTTTGAGCCTCCCCTTTTCATTATATTCCTTTTCTTCTTTCTTTCTTATTCATTGGGCAATAATGATGCTTCCACCTCTCCTTATTTTCTAATAGAAAATGAATACATTGTAGAGTTAATTGGCGGCAATGCACTATTAAATATTAATGTTTAATGATGTAGCCGAGTTAATTTGACTGTATTCTTACATGAAATGAAAAACAAAATTTGAGCCCTCTCCTTCAACTTAACAATATATCATTTATCTTCAATTGCTTGGATTTATTTAATTTATTTAATGTCTTATGCAGGTTATGTTGTTTATGGTTTTCTTGTGGAATTGTATAATGGACTAATGGACTTTGCTTTTTTTGTTGTTTTGAATTGATCATTTGTTCATAATTCATATATTCTTTTTATAATTTCTGCAAATTTTTTATTTTGTAATTAAGGGGCCTGTAATTCATATATTCTTTTTATAATGCAACTTGTTTATTTTATAATTAAGGGACCTGTAAAAATGTTGATTCCAAAATACAATATTAAACTCAATTAGTTAATTATAATACAAATACAAAAAAATATAACTATTTTTAGTTTTTTTTTTAAAAAAAAATGTTTACATGAATAGGCTCACAAATTCAAAAGCCCATTAAAGAGGCTCAAACCGAATTATCGAACTGAACCGTTAAATAATTTCGACCTTTTTAATTTTGGTCTTTTGCTTTTTCGATTCGATTCATCTTTTACCTCTATTTCAGTTTGGTCAATTTCAACCTTAGATCGAACCAAATCAAATCGACCGATGCCCAGGCCTACATATATTATTAAAGCTGGATCAAAACCGATTGTCATTGCATTTGACTGGAAAGAGGACAATCTTGACAAATTAATTGAGGATAAAAAATTGTTGAAAGATAAAAAAATATGGATTCAAGGATTTTGTTATAAGACAAGTTGAAGATGCATGAGCATAAATTCATTCCAACAACGAAAGATGAAAATTAATTGCTATTAAAGAAATGGATGAAATAATTAACTTCTCATTTGAAATAAATGAATTAAAAATGTATGTAAATTTAAAAATAAATTTTTATATTTTAAAAAATATAATTTAAAATATAAAATTTAATTAAATTTTAAATTTTTATGTTCTTATTTTCTAAAATACTCTTAATGTAATAAATCACATTACAAAAGGTAATACAACTAAAAAATATCCTAAATTGAGATATTCAAAATATATATATACATAGAGAGAGAGAGAGAGAGAGAGAGATTAACCATTAACCGACTGTTTCAGTCGGACGAGACAATGATGTACACACAGGAGCCTCTTTTTTACCGTTAGAAAAAACCAAAAAACTATATCCCCTCATGGAGCTGCGAATTGTACCAACAAACAATAACAACACAGTTTAACTGTTAGTATTACGAAGCCATGATTCTTTGAAGGCTTATTTCTCTTAGCTCTAGAACATTGATACTATCCCAAAATGGCTGCGAAATTTGTTCACAGCTACTTCTTTAACTCCTACACACCCGAAGATGCTTGCCGAAAACAAATGGAATCATCAAAAATTACTCCAATTCCTGACCTTCTCAGAGATTCAACAATCATAAAATCGGCCCCTCATTTTCAGAAACAGCAATCAAAGGCTTCGAAACGTAGTTTAATTAGACCCAACAATCTCACTCTCACACGGGCACTTTGTGATTTTGTTGATTGTGGTTCCATGGATAATGCACTCTATCTGTTTGAGAAAATGAACCACTCGGATACCTATATGTGGAATGTTATTATTAGAGGTTTCTCCAACAATGGGTTGTTTCAACAAGTTATTGATTTTTATTGTAGGATGGAATTTGAAGGAATTAGAACTGATAATTTTACATTTCCTTTTGTCATTAAAGCATGTGGCCGGTTATTACCTTTGATTGAAGGGCAAAAGGTTCATGCGAAGTTGATTAAGATTGGATTGGATTTGGATCTCTATGTTTGTAATTCTCTTATTGATATGTATTTCAAACTTGGGTTGATTGAGCATGCAGAGAAGGTTTTCGATGAAATGCCTGTGAGGGATTTAGTTTCTTGGAATTCTATGGTTAATGGGTATCAAGCAGTTGGCGATGGATTGAATTCGTTGATGTGCTTTAAAGAAATGTTGGATTTTGGAGAGAAACCCGATAGGCTCAGTATGATTAGTGCTCTTGGTGGTTGTTCCATTGAGGGTTGTCTGCATGGTGGGAAGGAAATTCATTGCCAAGTGATTAAAAGTGGACTTGAATTGAACATTATGGTGCAGACATCACTAATTGATATGTATGCTAAGTGTGGAAAAGTGGATCATGCAGAGAGGGTATTTGATAGAATGCCATATAAAAACATAGTGGCTTGGAATGCTATGATTGGTGGGTATGCTCTGAACTCTCATTTCTTTGAGTCATTTTCTTGCTTGAAAAGAATGCAAGAGGATAACTTGATTCCAGATGCTATTACAATGATAAGTTTGCTCCAATCTTGTTCTCAATTTGGAGCTCTCTTGGAAGGTAAATGTATCCACGCTTACGCCATTAGGAGAATTTTTCTCCCTCATTTAGTGCTGGAAACTGCTCTAATTGATATTTATGGAAAATGTGGAGAATTGAAACTTGCAGAATGTGTATTTAGTCAAATAAGTGAAAAGAACTTGGTATCATGGAACGCCATGATAGCTGCTTATGTACAAAATGGGTGGAATGAAGAAGCTTTAGAATTGTTCCATTGCCTTAAGAATGAGCCTCTCAAACCAGACGCAGTTACAATTGCAAGCGTCCTACCTGCCTATGCTGAATTAGCCACAGTGAGTGAGTGCAAACAGATTCATGGTTATATCACAAAATTAGAGCTTAGTTCAAATACGAAGACCTCAAATGCAATTGTTTACATGTATGCAAAATGTGGTGATCTTCATACTGCAAGAAGATATTTTGACGGTATGTTGTTTAAGGATGTAGTTTCTTGGAACACAATGATTATGGCTTATGCAATTCATGGGTTTGGAACAATTTCCATCCAGTTGTTTTCTGAAATGAAAGAAAAGGGCATTAAGCCCAATGGGAGCACTTTTGTTTCCTTATTATCATCATTCAGCATCTCTGGTCTGGTTGATGAAGGGTGGGAGTTCTTCAATTCTATGAAAATGGACTATAACATTGATCATGGGATAGAACATTTTGGTTGTATGCTAGATCTTCTTGGACGCACTGGAAATCTTGATGCAGCCAAGCAATTCATTGAAGAGATGCCTTTGGTCCCAACAGCGAGGATATGGGGCTCTTTACTAACTGCAAGTAGGAACAATAATGACATTTTCTCAGCTGAACTTGCGGCTAAGCGCATTTTGTCCTTTGACCATGACAATACAGGTTGCTACGTCTTGCTTGCTAATATGTATGCTGAAGCTGGAAGGTGGGAAGATGCACAACAGATTAAACTTCTTATGAAGAAAAAAGGGTTAGCAAAGACAATTGATTGTTGTATGGTTGAGACCAACGGTGAAATTCACAAGTTCATCAATCATGACAAGTCTCACTGCCAAATAAACATGATTTATGATGTGTTGGATGTTATCTTGAAGAAGATTGGGGAAGATGTTTATGTTCATTCTCTTAGCAAGTTCAGACTAGACGATGTAATCAACGAAAAAATGAATTCGCCAAAGAATCACAGCGTCAAACTGGCTATCTGCTTCGGCTTGATCTCTACAGCAATTGGAAAACCTGTAATTATTAAAAAGAACACTAGAATATGTAAAGATTGCCACGATGCTGCAAAGAAGATGTCACAAGTTACTAAGAGAGAAATAATAGTGGGAGATTCAAAAGTGTTTCACCACTTTGAGGATGGGCGTTGCTCATGCTCCGATTATTGGTGAATATATTACTTTCAAAAAAGTTGTACACAGGCCTGGGTAGTCTTCTTTGTACAAGCATATATACTAGGTGTATATATCCCACTTAATGTAAATTTCAAGATATCAATCAAATTTTCTAATGTTTTGTACCACAGTCACATACACTGGTAATAGTAATCTCACTGATAATAAAATAATATAAGTGGTTAATATATGATGAAAGTCTATCACTTAAGTAGTTAGTTATAGTCATTTTAATTATGATAGTGTCTAATATACCAATGTGTTATGTGTTATTAGTATTCTCTTCTATTTGTCTTTCTCCCACATTCATAAAAATTAATATGATATCAGAGCAAGTTTGGCTCGGTTTTTTTTTTATTTTTTGGTTTCTCGTCTGGATGTTAAGTCTCAATGGTCCGGTCCGATATTGCTGTTGCGTTTCAGGGGATTGTTGAATTTGTTTCTTAGTTTCCCGGATTAGATGTTCAGTCATAACTGGATTCATTTTCAATTGTCACTTAAGGAGAGTGTTAAAAGTAATCTCACATTGATTTAATATATGATGAAGGTTTATCATCTAAGTGATAAGAGTATTACTCTTGGGAGTGAGAAGTTTTGGTTTCAAGTCCCCTCCTCCGCATTAGGTGAGATTTCGTCTTTATGGCGAATGTAAAAATATGGCTACCTTCTGTTATATAGCTCACGGCCCATTGGGCCATCCCATGAATTAAAAAAAAAATCACCTAAGTGGTAGCTAGTTATAGTCATTTTAGTTAGAATATTGCTCAACATATCAATATGTGTTTGTATGTGTTTATGTTTTTAGCACTTTCCTATATTTGTTTTTTTCCTCATTCATAAAAATTAATGTAACATGAGAAAAGTCACACACTAATTAAATATAAACATATTAAGCGATTAATATAGAAATTGACTCCCAACTTTAATAACTTGCTTTTAAAGTTGATTCTCCCAAATCTATTTTGTAATACCTGAATTTTTATTTATTTTTGAAAATATTATTTTCACATGGAAATATAATTATTTAATTCGATTTACTGTAATTATGTTTAATGGTAATTTGAATTACCATTATTATTGTAGAAAATATAATATTTGATTATGGTGAATATGAAAAGTAATGAAATTTGGTATAATTGCTATATTATGAAATCATGATATTTTATAAGGTTATAAATTATGGTTTGATTTTTAATGGTTTATTATTTAAAGGATTAATTAAATTAATTAATAAAATGTTGATTTTAATGTTAGTATTAAAGTTTAAGTAAATTAATTAGTAAAATTGATTTATTATTTGAATTATAAATTAAAGTAAATATTATAAGTTATTATGAGTATTTTTATTATTTAGGTAAATCAATTGGTTTATTTAAATTGATTTTAAGATTTTAATTATTATTATTATTATTATTATTATTATTATTATTATTATTATTATTATTATTATTATTATTATGTTAAGACAAGTAAAGGATAAGGAACAAGAAAGTAAGAAAGGAAAAGTTAAAAAAAAAAAAAAAAAAAAAAGAAGAAGAAAGAATCAGAAACAAAAAGAGACAGAAAAGAAAAGAAACGGGATAGTGCAGAGAGAGAGAGAGAGAGTCAGGGGCAGAATCGAAAAACTACCTTATTCGCCGCCTTCCGGTCATCCAATCGGAACACGTGCCGGACCGTTGGAAAGAGGAGGCCAAGACGCTTCCAACGGCACTAGCCCGGTCGCCGTTCACCGCCGCACGCCGCCGCACCTCCAGGAAAAGCGTCCTCTGACCAGTAGACTTCCGATCATTGTTTCGTCTACTTTTCGACCTCCGTTTCCAACGATTCTTATACCGTTGGATTCGTATTCTCGTAAGCTTCGATTCGGTATCTCATTTGTGAATTTTGGTGAATGTTTTAATTTTCGCCTATTTACGGTGTAATTTCGGATCTGCCGACACGTCTTTTCGGCAATCCACCGGTGAGAAAAATGAGTGGTGCATATTTTCGGTATCCATGCTTTGATACGAATATATTGACACCAATTTCGCCGCTATCCGACACCGTTGATATTTTTCGATGACTTTTCCGGCGACTCTCCGATGAGTGCGCCCGACAGTCCGAAATTTATCCCTGATGATTAATTTAGTATCAGAATGATTTATTTCCGCGTAGCAGAATTATTATGAATTTAGATAGTTTAATGGTCAATGATCTGATAATATATTCTGTTATGTAATATTTGGGTTCAGGCGTCTATTCAGTTACGAGATGTCGCACTCTGAGGATAGCTAGTTAGAGATATGTCTAGTTTGTAAGTTATATAGCTTAATATAATGATCCATTCCTTTTATTTAATGTTTCATTTGCATTCATCCATTGATTGTTTGGATGTTATATATATATAATTATGCACTATAAGTAGTTATTGCGCATTATGACACATGTGTGTGAATGATTTATTAGTTATGTGTTGCATAATTATTGTGGATGCTGGATGGTATTGGGATGACACAGAATCACCAGGAACATGATTATGATATATGATGGATGAGCTAGGACTGGTGTATGACAGCTTAGGAGCTTGCTCATCGCTCGCTGCTACCAGTCGGGTCACTGCATGGCTTCGGCCAGGGACAGCTGGTACCCTATGTATTGGATATTATGAGTACTTTTCAGTTGGACTCAGAGAGCCAAGGTGGGGATCGGCTCCCCGTATTTGATGATAGAAATAT
>CATKHJ010319849.1:0-10169 GCA_949750685.1 Vernicia montana
TTTTTTTTTGTGGTCTGTATAAAATCTTACAGTTTTGTCCTATTTCATGGAGAGTTTGGCATTGCACAAGACATGATGATATGAAGGGATACGGCTTGCTTCATCAACAATGTGTGGTGTTGGGGCTCACATAACAGCAGACGGTGACTGAAATGACATCAACCTTTAATTTTTTTTTTTTTCAAACCCGGAATTGTTTAAATTTATTTTTTATTATAAGTTATCTCTGATGATATGTATTTTAACATTATAATTAATATCCGACTTATATATGATATTTCTCAGAAAAAAAATAATTATTTAAATAATTTATTTAAAACAAAGTGGTGGGTATAATATTTGATAGTACTACTACCACTATAATAATAATAATAATAATAACATGTAGTGACAAACTTTTCTTTCTAAATGGCATTTTTTAATAATTTAGAAAAAATATATTTATTAAATTGTTTGAAAATATTTTTTTATTAAAATAATTAAATTGAATATATTTTACATATATAAACTTTAAGACAATAATATGATACAAATACAAATACCAATTTCAAATTTATTACTTACAATTTCGTCATTAAATTATATTAAGTATTGTGTATATTCTTTATCCTAATTTTTAATAAAGTTCATTTATTTTAGATTTTTATTTAAAAATTATTAATTTGAAGGTATTGCATAATATCTGTTAATAGTATATGTAGGAATATACATGCAACAGAGATGAAAATAGTAATAGTTACGAGCAAAATTTTCAAACAATACCTAATTTTTTAATCCGTTAAAAAGAAATAATCACTGGTAAAAATTATGAAATTAAAATTAAAATTGTGATGATTGATTACTAATTATTAATTTAAATATATTTGAATTTACTATTGATTGATTTCTTTAAAATTTAAAACCAAATTAACCATGATATAATTGATATCATAATATCTACTTTTACCAATACTATTACTATGATATATACTATCAATACTATAATTTTGATACTAATGTGGATGTGTCATACATTCTATCAACATTATAATTTTGATACTATAATTTTTATTCTTTTTGGTAAAAAAAAAAAAAAAAAAGGTTTTAAATTGAAAGTCTAGTGCCTGTTTGATTTAGCGTTTAAAAATAATCGATCAGCATTTGAGTACCCAACAACCACTAATATTGGGTGTTTGATAAAACAAAAATAGAAGTTAGCTTTTATATTTTCAACCGCTAATTTTTGAAATTTATAATTAATTTTTTTAAATCAAAAGTTAGAATTTATAGTTTTTGAACTCAAAAGCTAATATTTATAAAATAAAAAAATGTCATTAAAATTAAAATAATTACGAAAATACTTACTACTAATTAAAAAATATATACATTTTTATTTAGATTTTTAAATATTTTAATATTTATATGAATTCACATAATTAAATATAAATATAAATTAAAATATGTAGCAATTTATATTAAAATATTTTATGTGTAACGTTAAAATTACTAATTATTTATAATTAAAATTTACTATAATATATAAAATAATATTTTTATTCATCATTTTATAATTTAACTCTAATTTCAACCGTGAAATTACCAAACACTTTATAATTATATTCAACCGCTGACTGTGAACTGTTGGCGTTCATAATTAACCGCTACCGCTAAATCAAACAGTTCAAATTAGTTATTAATCATATCTTAAGTTAATTATAGATTTGCTTGTATATTTTGAAAATGTAAAAAATCTAAATGCTACATTAATCCTTGATAATGTTAATAAATAAATTAAAAAAAAAAAAAAAACTCAATTCCGAATGAATAAAGTTGTAACAAATTAAAAGAAATTGAAAATTTTCATTGTAAAAATTTTAAATAACATTAATGATCCAAATGCCATAAACTTTATTACTTACAATTTTATCATTAAATTGTATTAAGTATTTTATATATTTTATATTCTAATTTCTAATCAAATTCGTTCATTTTAAATTTTTATTTAAAAACTATTAATTGAAAGGTAAATAATATTTAATAATAGTTTAAATAGCGATAGTGTTGATAGTACTTATAGAATTAAACATGTAGCAGTAGGGATGACAAAAATAGTTACAAGCAAACTTTTTAAATCAAATCTTACTTTTGAATTTTTAAAATAAATAATCACGGTACTAAACATGATTAAATTTAAATTTAAATTGTAATGATTGATTACTGATTATTAATTTAAATAATATTTAAATTTACTATTGATTGATTTCTTTATAATTTGAAGCCAAACTATAATACACTTGATATCATTCTATACTATAGTGATATAATCAATACTATACTATGATACATTCTATCAATATTATAATATAAATTTTATTACTATTCTATCTCTTTAACTCCTAATAAACAAACCATAGAAAAACAATAGTTATATACCACAAAAACATTCAAATATTTCAATTTGAAATTACAAATAATAATAATGGCATATAACTTAAATTAATGATTTTGTGATATTTATAATTTTGTTTGGTTTGCTAACAAATGTATAAAATTTTGCATGAGTGAGAATTGAAATTTAGAAATTTATTTTTCTTTTTCTCTTAAAAATATATGTTTTAATTTTAATTAGATTTATTAAATTTAAAGTTTAATTTAATTGTGGATCAATACCTGATAAAATTTTATGTTAGAGAAAAATATTTTTCTATAGTTTGTTTATTAGGAGTTAAAGAGATAGAATAGTAATAAAATTTATATTCCTTATATATAAGTATTTGGTTAAATAAATGGATAAGGTAATGATAATAAATTTCGATAATAAATCTTATTTATTATTAGCTTTTTATTTCTACATAGAGAGGTGGGAATAGACTGAAATAAAAAAAAAATTAATGATAATGAAAAAATAAAGTTAATTAGACATTCATATATTCTAAAATTTTGCTATTAATTTTTATTCCTGATTTATTGTGCCAAATTTATAAATTTTTATCTCACATGTACATTCATATGTATGGTAAATTTACATTCCAAATCCAAATTATTATATGCCAAACAGGAGTAATGGTAGTTATAATACCATTAACATTCCTTACTTATTTCAATTTCTAAATTCTCATTCCAAATTTTTATTCCAAGTAACCAAACCAAACCTTAGATAATTGATATAGTATACCAAATAATCAAATATTAATAGTATTATAGTGAAATTTGGTACTTAATTGTCTTAAAGAGCAAATCATAGATATTTAATATATTTCTTTAATAACTTCCTTTAAATAAATTTTATTATTTTAATTATTATTATATTTTAAGATTTTAATAATCATATAAAATATTTATTTTTCTTTTTTTAAAAAATCCTACCCCTTGGACTAATAATACTTAAAAGTATATATTATTTTCTTTAAAATTTTGATAACATTTAGATTGTGTTTAGAAATTAGACACAATATAAATAAAAGTTTAAAGTTTAAAGAAAATAATATATACTTTTAAGTTTAAAAGTATTTATTCTTTTCTTTTCTTTTTTTAATACTTTAAAACATTAGTGTTTTGTACACCAAGACATAACTTAATGGTAAATATATATACAGTCTGCTCGATAAATTCATATTCGATTTTCCATCTCTTATTAAAAAAAAAAAAAAAAACACCGGTGTTTTGAAACATAAAAAGAATTCCCTGTAAATTTTGTGTGGACTATATTTTTCAAAACCCAACTATGCTTAGCCGTGTTGTCAATTATTGCCATCCATGGCTGCAAATAAGTCAAGCTAAAATTTGATTTAATAAAATCTCATTCGAATTCAAATGAATTTTGTTTAAATTTGAATTAGATAAAACTAACTCATTCAAGCTCGTGAGTGACAAATTATAATTTATCTATTTTTAATTTCAACTTTGTATAATATATATATTGTAATAAGAACTTATTTTTAATTTAAGATTCTTGTATTTTTATTTTTATTTTAATTTCTTAAATAAATATGTAAACAATTTTATTTATAACTTTATATATATATATATATATATATATATATATATATATATATATATATATATAAAGATTTAGCTCAATTTTACATATAAACTTTAATAATTTGACTCATAAATTTTTCACGTGTTAGGTCTCGCTCTTGTCGATTTGACTAATAAATAAATCATGCCCAAATATTTTTAATTTATAATTCCTTTGACTAATGAATCAAATTCAATTTAGCTCAAATTCGGTTAATTTGCAATCCTAATTATAGGTATAATATTATTGTCACCAAATAGTATAATAATTTTTCACAATTATTAGGTAGAATATAAGTATACTCGCTCTATTTACATAAAAATTTATATTCGTGTGAGTTCACTTTTATGTAAGTAAAGAGAATATGTTTTTGTTCTATCTAGTGATGGAGCCATAAATTTTTTTCATAAGGAGTCAAATTTTTTAGATCATAATTTACACTAAGATAATATATATATATATATATATCAATTTCTATATATTTAAAGAAAATTTTTACTTAAAATAATAGAGCAAAATATAATATATGACCAAATTTTTATAATTTTATACCTAAAATTTTTTATATTTTATAGGGTTATGGCCACTTCGATCTTCCTAGCTCCTTCCTTGATCCTACCTAATAATTTTTATAAAAATAAATTTAATATTTTTTTTGTACTTATTAAATTTCATAAAATACATTTTAAAAAACATATTCAGTCACTTCATCACCTCATCTCCAAAACGCAAATGCATGTTCAGAAACCAACAATGGCCATTGGGTGGGACTGTGATAGAGATGCCGTGGTGGATTTGTAGCCTGTGATAACTGATAAGTTTCCCTAGAAAATAACAACATTGTTGCAAGATTAGTATTTTTTTTTTTTTTTTTTTTTTTTGCCCAAAGTTGCAAGATTAGTACTTGGGTTTAGGCGTTTCTTCGGAAATTAATATTTTAAGACATAATTCTTATTTATTATCAATATGATTTCAAATCATCTTTATTTCAAGTGTTAATAATAATCAATAGTGTTTGTAATTAAGGAGCTCAAACAATATTTTCATTTTTGTGTAATCGGTGGGTCAATAGGAATAGCAACCAGGTTGCAGACTGGTTAGCTTCACAAGAGTTGGGTAGTAGACTGCTCAGGAATTGGATGTTCATGAAGCCTGCTGGGCTGATGAAACTATTGTATACAGACATAGCTGCTTTAGCTTTCTGAGTAATGACAGTTTCTTATTCTGTGGAAAAAAAAAAAAAAAAAAAACTAGTTTTATACTCGCCCAAAGAGCGAGTGAAATCTTATTTTTTAAAGATATATAATAATTTTAATGTTTAACAAATAAATTAAATTATATTATATTAAAATTATTTTTAAAATGAAAAATAAATTCTTAATACCACATAATTAAATTATTATCACTATTCATAGTTATAAAGAAAAAATGAATAATAACAATAAAAGTTTTATATATTCTAGAAATGATAAAAGGGCATAGTAAACAAAAATTAAATTAAATAATAGAAGTTGTAATATCAAGAAAAATTAGTTAAAGAGAAAACAAAATAAATATTAGGAAATTAAACTAATAGATATACGTTTTTATTGCACTGCTACATTTTTTTTTTAAAAAAACAACATGAATATAATTTGCCTAAAAAAAATTGCAAATTAGAAATCTCATAATTATAAAGCCTCAAATAAAAAAAAAAAAAAAACTTATGCAAATATTTAAAATAATAGCTATAATTTAAAATAATAAAAATATTTTTTTAAAAAAATTACCTTTTCATCGACAATAACAATTTCAATGATAATAAAATATCGATTATTAGCGGATTTAACATTTCATTATCGGATAACTTTCACTTTAATCTTCCAATTATCTTTATCACCATTTAGATTTTCAATCAAATAATATTTATAACATCACTTTAATTTAGCCAACGTCTCCTACTAAAAAAATATCAAAATTATCAAAATTAAGAAGAATAATTATTATTTTAACAAAAATAAATAATAGCAAAATATAATAAAAACAATAAAATATCAATATAACAATAACAAACACTTCACCTCCAACATATTGAAACGTTGATAGATGGATATTGGAAAATATAATGAAATTTCATGATTTTTTTGGATGGAGGAAAAAATGACTATTTATATTTATTCAAATAACTTGTCTTGGGAATAGTTATCAATATTTAAATGATAATAATTAATAAAATAATTGTATTAAATAGCCAATTAAATTTATGTTACAAAAATCTTTTAAATGTTAAAATTATTATTTTATAAAAACTCAAATGAGATGGGAAATGTAATTTTTGGAGAGTTTAACTTTTATATCTGAATGCTATAAATGCGATAAATATGGTCTAAGGTATTTATAGCTTATAGCTTATAAATTGAAATCATGAACATAAATAATAAAAGAATCTGAAATGTGCATTAATAAATTATAATAAAAGAATTATTAAATAATAAAAAAGAAATGAAAGAAATAATAAGATTATTTTTTTAATTTTTGGAGAATTTAAATTTTGTAACTGATCTTGATGCTTTGTATTTGGGTCACCTTATTAAGAATTTTGTAATTAAATTAAGAAATTTAATTATATGTTG
The DNA here is from genome assembly GCA_949750685.1 of Vernicia montana. NCBI lineage: Eukaryota > Viridiplantae > Streptophyta > Magnoliopsida > Malpighiales > Euphorbiaceae > Vernicia > Vernicia montana. Next base: position 6,613 of record CATKHJ010319849.1, read on the forward strand.
TAACTGAATTTTGTAATTTAATATTTGAATTTAAATTATGTTTTTGAATTTGACCCAATTATTAAGGAGAAAAAACGATAGCCTATTTATAATTATGTTTTTTGTAATTCATTTTGATGCTTATACTAATACTAATCAATATATTAAGAATTTTTTATTTTTTATTTTTTAAAAATAAAAACAATATTGTGAAAACCAAAATTTGTTGTTTTTAGTTTTTTATTTTCTGTTTTCAAAATGTTTCTAGATAAATATAAAGAAAATAAAAAAAAATAATTTTTTTAAAAATATTTTCTAATACTTATTTTTTTGAAATTAAAAAAAAAACAAAAAATAAAAAATCGCAATGATACGAAACCGAAATGAGCATTGATTGTTTCTAGAGTCTTCAATATATATATATATATATAATCAAATAATTTATTGCATAATTATTTATAAATATATCTTATTAATTAATTAAGTAATGTTAATTATATTGTAGTATATTATAATTTTTTTTAATAAATCTTTATTGCAATGTTAAAGTTGCAGACATTTATAATTTTTTTTAGAAAAATTAAAATTAATTTAAAAAAATTAATAAAAAATAGAGAATTTAAATAGAAAAAAGGATTTATATTTGCAAACAATAAAACAACTTTAAATGGCCTATTGAGTTTACATGGCAAAAAGACTCAATAAATCAGTTTTCGCGTTCTAAATTTTTGTGAGTTCTCTGTCTACTTTATATTATATATATATATATATATATATATATATATATATATATATATATATATATATATATATTATAAATTTATAATTTTAAATATAAATTTATAATTTTAAAAATTAACAAATTAATTTATTTTAATTTTATTAATATTCATTTAGTAAACTGTATTAATTATAGTATGTTTTATTTAAAATGTAATCATTCCATTAATACACCTTTTTTTTTTAATTAAAAATTCCAAGATTCCAAAAATATTTTAACACTTTCTTATGCCAAGCTCTACCAATTTTAGGAAGGGGGAACATAGAAGGAGCTGGAGTTGGCTACCTATCTCTTCATTGTATTTCACATGGCAATTCACCTTTCATTCTAATTTGATAGACATATATATATATATATTATTTAGTGATAATTACGTGATTCAACACAAATGCATCTCATATCACCAATTTTATTTTTCTCATATATATATATATATATAGAAAATATTTTTATTCATTTGGGTAAGTAATTTACATATATAAATATATAAGACAACAAGAGATTATTCGACTTATTATTTCAAAACAATTGAAAATGAACCTTTCAATTAGTAACATTGTGGACTTATATTTTATTGAGGAGATTTAAGGTATGTTTGGTTTAGCAGTAACAGTTAGTTAGCTGTGAGCGATTAATGACTATCAAATTACATCCAATGGTTGAGTACAATTGTAAAGTACTTAATAATTCAACAGTTAAAATTGAAGTTAAATTGTAAAATAATAAATAAAAATATTATTTTATATATTATAATAAATTTTAATTATAAACAATTTATAATTTTAACATTACATATAAAATATTTTAATGAAAATAACTACACATTTTAATTTAATTTATATTTAATTATGTGAATTCTTATATATTAAATATTTAAAAATAAGAATAAAGATGCATATATTTTTTAATCAGTAGTAAGTATTTTTATAATCATTTTAAATTTTAATAATATATTTTTTTACAAACGTTAGCTTTCAAGGTCAAATGCTTTGAACTTTAGCTTTTGATTAAAAAACTAGTGTTTAGTTATAAACTTTAAAAATTAACGGTTGAAAATATAAAAATTAATTTTTAATTTTACTTTATCAAACGCCATATATTAACAGTTAGATATTAATATTGATAGCTAATTTTTAAAATTAATTTATATTCTACTTGCACTTTAACCTAATAAAATTTGAAATCTCTCTCAAAAGCTTAAAAAAAAGAAAGTAATTATGCAATCATTCCTCTTAAAAAAAAAAAAAAAAAAAAGTACAAATTGACAATTGATTATTAAGAGTGAAGCAAGTGAATAGACATGATGTCTCAGGTCATCCGATCAAGTTGGTCCTGAACTTGTCAAGATCCTTGGCAATACCCTGCAGCATCTAAACAATCAAGACCAACATGTCTAGTCTATATGCCATTCCATATAAATCTAAATTAACCCAATATTATTTACTCTAGAAATTAATGATGTATCCACAAAATATATATGTTAAAGACAAAATATCTATTTTTTCCACTGTTAGGCAAGATAAACAAGACGGATGATTGATATTAATCAACTTAATTTGTACTTCCTCCGTTCATAAATTATAATCCATATATTTTTTTTAGAATATTCAAAAAAAAAAGTCTAATTTTCTTTTCAAGTTAAATTTATTATTGTGTTTCTAAATATGTCTTTTAGTATATTTATAATTAATTACATTATTTTAAAATAATTAATGCTATTAATAATAATAATAAGTATAAAATAATAAAAAAATACAAATCCTTAAACTTCGTATCAAAACAAAATGGACTATAATTTTATCCTTAATCTTCGTGTAATTTTTTTAATTCACGGCAGGAAATCAAAATGATATAATATTATGAATATTATTTAGTTAAACATTTAATTTAATTTTTCTACTTTTCCTTTTTTTTATATAAATTTAAGTTGGAGTATTTTTTTAATAAATTTTACTCCAATTAAAATTTAAATTCAAAACTTTTCAGCTTTATATAACACGGGTAATACCGATTAAGTTGGAGTACATTTCTTTAGGGATGGGGCAAATGAGCAATTAGCCAATGTGTTATCAGCGATGTCACGTGGCTGCATTCAAATTCTTAAAAACTCATTGGCCAAAAAAAAAAAAAAGGAAAAAAAAATCTTAAAAACTTAATAAAATATATATAGTAAAATATGAGAAATAGAAAAGTGAAAAAAGTTTTTAAGTGAGAAAATAAATATTTAAAAAAGTGTATTCCAATAATAAATATTTGTATTTGAATACATTTTATGTTGTATTCTAATAATACTTAGAATACTTATTGTCACGACCCGATTCTAGGGCACGTGACCGGCATTAGGGAACGGGTAAGCTTAAGGCTTCCAGAACCCGTAGTCAGCCTGACATATCTTACTATGGAGGAATATATCATATTATCAAATATTCATATATCTGGGCTATGGGCCCAGCTGCTAACAGAACCTGTGGCAATATATAATATATAACAATCATTATAACTCTTCAGGTTCCTGTTCAGCAGACTCTCTCATTAGTCAGCAAATCAGCTTATCTCATAATGCTGACATCACACATAATTATACAATAATTTAAGTATAAACAAAATCTACTGTAATTGCGGATATTGTAGAATTATTACACATATCATAAATGTATAAAATCCACTGCCGGAGGAGAAGGCAGGGAAACTCAACAACAACAGCTCATCCTGCAACCTGAAAAAAAGTAGTGAGACAGGAATGAGCGCCTCAGCTCAGTGAGTGATACCAACCAATATACCAACCTGGTGTCCTAAT
>CATKHJ010319851.1:0-11052 GCA_949750685.1 Vernicia montana
ATTGTATGAGTATCAAGAAATGATCTTGTGAGAATTTATGTAAGTTAAGTTTGTATGGAGATTATGTGAATATGTATGTTTAGGTTGAGATCTTGGGGATGTGTGTGTATTAGATGCAATGATGCCGTATGTGGAAGTCATGTTTATGGGTTTTACGGGTGGTCGGTGGCCTTATGCCTACCCATGCCCTAGAACCGTTGCACTGCCCGAAGCGGGGTGTGATACTAGAGCTTTTGATTTATGGGTTCCTCATTTTCTTTAGGGCAAGAAAATCTTAATATGAGAAATTATTTGGTTTATTTTAATTCAAGTCCATCGAATTTGAGGTTTTTGGTTGCCGTTGTTAATTGATTGTGGTTGGAAATGTTTTAAAGTCTTGTCGATTTGGGTAAGGGCTTTAAGCTTTTGATCTCTGGTTCTTCTCTTCTTAGTCCTCTCAATCACTCAGCCTCAAAACACCAGCACAACCCTCACCAGCCTTCTCTCGGTTCATAAACCCTCACTAGCCCAAACTCCCTTTCTCCTTCACCCTCACTGCCTCTCTCACACCCAACTCTCCCTCTCTATTCACCGGCGGTCTCTTTCTCTTTCAGCCCACACAGACCCACACTTAACTCAGTGACCACCGTCTCTCTCTCACGCTTTCGACTCACCCTCTCTCTTTATCACTCACCCTCATTGACTCAGCACCTGTTCAGTCTCACCCACACATACCAACTTACCCACACGAAAATGGGAAGCTAGAGCTTTTGATCTATGGGTTCCTTGTTTTCTTTTGGCAAGAAAATCTTAATCTGAGATATTATTTGGTTTCTTTTAATTCGGGTCCATCGGATTTGAGGTTTTTGGTTGCCATTGTTAATCGGTTGGGTAAGGGCTTTAAGCTACATTTTTGCTATGAATTTCAGTCCTAGGATTCTCACTTCTTGAAGAATTTTCATTAGGTTTTGCGTAAACAATAGCTCGATCGTCCATTTTAATTTGTTCAGGTCACCATTAGGGTTTGATTTTTTGGATTTCTATTAATCCACGCAGCATGATGATGTGACATATTTTATGATGTGGCGTCTAACTGTTAAGCTGAGTAAGCAGGTCTATCTTATGTGACAGTCCATGTCAGCCTCTCAGGTTTGGATTCCGGCTAGTGACCACCGTGTGAAAGATTTTGAAAATTTAGGTATTTCCTGACAATTTTTTTTTTAGTGATTACATTGAAAAAATACTAAAATTTAGTGATTTTTTGAGCTATTTACCCTTTCTTTCTCCTTATAACAACTTTCTTCCATGGGAGAAATCGATTTGTTGATTTTCAATATCTTATTTCAACTAAAGTACAGATATGGGAAACAAATATAAAGAATCCATTCAACATCTACAGCTCCATTACAGAAAATATATGGTATTATAAACTTCACAGTATCAAAATTGGGAAAGTATCTCGTACTGATTACAAATGTTAAATACTAAAAAATATCTCATAATGATTGTAATTCCTATAAATGATTAATGTTCTAAATTTACGACTTATGAGGCCAATTTTGATCATCAAAGTAATAGAAAGATCAAGAAAAAAAAAAGAATAATTTATGAAAGAATATGGAATTAGTGGAGGTTGGAAGTGATAGTCAGACGAGTTTGGGTGCCTAATACTTTCCATAGCATGTACCCAACTTTGGAACCCATTTTTGGATGGTGATTGTTGGTTGGGAACTCTGCTAGGGATCTCAAGACTGTCACTCATTATGATTAGTGTTCAATTTTACTCTAGTGGTGACTCCTTATTCTCCAGTCTACCCTATTAATTAGTTTAGTAATCCCTAAGTCCATAATGGGTCAAGTATGTGTCATGGTCACCCTGTGACTAAAACATGTTATTTTTTTGTGCATAAGAAAATGATAGCTGCCACTATTAGAAAAATGTGTTTTAGTGATTGAATTTTCCATCGCCAAAATAAAAATTTCATTGCTAATATAAAGTTGCAACATACTAAATCCCTCAATAAAAAACGTTGTTGCTAAGTTCATTAGTGAGGATTACATGTTCGTCGACATTGGGCGACAAAAATTTTTGTCGCTAAGTGTAGCAACAAATAGTAAGTTGTCAATATTTTGTTGAATTTTTTATTATTGTTTAAATATTGTCGCTAATTTGTCATTGAAAATACATAAAGAGTTTTTTTTATTAATTAAAATATATTAATTTATTTTCATTATTACTTAATTTCCTTTAATTTATGTAAAATTCGAAAGGCAATTGATTATAAAAATATAATATGAAACATTCAAGAAGTAATGATCAAGAGAAATTCCAAAGAAAATTAGAAAAAAAAATTGCAACTAAACTATTTTCATTTTTTTTCCTCTGAAGTCGGTGAGGGAAAGGTTAGGAGTGGACCAGGGAATCCCATATAGGCTGGCACCCCCTAGCACTTGCATCACGCCAAACCTCAACCAATATTATTAAAAATAAAAGAAACCAAAATACATAGTTCATCATCTTAACAATGCGATAAGAAAAGCAATACATTAAAAAATATAGAACTAATCTATGTAACAAGAAAATAAACAACTAGTATCTGAAACAGTAGTAAGGCTGGCTTGAGGCATCACAGGCAGCAAGAGAGGTGCAGAATGAGGGGGTAAAAGTCCACCAAACAGCCTTATTTAAATGGGTAGCTCTAGAGGATAAAAGATATGTAACTTCATTGGCCTCTCTGTAAGTATGAGTTACCATGAAGGTAATTTTATCAATGTAGTAGAGGCACTCTAGCCAGAATGTAAGCCATTTCCATAGAGTGTTTGATGATTTTTGGTTCAAACAATTAAAAACATACATGGAGTTTGTCTCAAGCCAAACCTGACACCAGCCATGCCGTTTTGCATTGAGAAGCGCTATAACGGCTGCACCAAGCTCTACCTCAAAAGCATAGCATCGGCCTAAAGGAATAACAGCACAAGGTAGAATGAGACCGCGATAGTTCCTGAATACAATACTTGCACTCGCATCACCATGGGCTCCCAAGGTGGCACCATCAGTGTTGATTTTGAGCCATCCACATGGGGGACAATGCGTTTCAATAATTCTTAGAGCGCGAGGATAGTGTCCTTGAACTCTAAGATTGCTAAGGATTTTCCATTCATGCATTGAGGATTTTGTTGTGGCAATAACAAAGGAGTCTGTTTCCTTGATGCAATGCCAAATGAACCTCAAACAAGAAGAGATGCTAAGGGGAATATCCTCAAAAGCAGCCTGATTTCTTGTGTGCCATATTGCCCAACTACTTGAAGGTGGACATGTATTAGGTTAGCAGATGGGTTTGGTAAACTGGGAATAGATTCTTGACAAAGATGTCCACCTGTTCTTATTCGGTTGGTCGATTTACTATTTGAGTAACTTTAGACCTTCACCTTATAAGGAATATGGAGAAGGACTCATTGGGAAGTTGCTTAGTGGTTTCCAAGTCATGCCTAGTGACATCCACTTCACTGTTGTAGTGATATTACTTGATAAAGGCATGACATATATCATCCCATGTCTTTTTCTTGCTCTTGTCTAGTGAAAGAAACCATCTTTTGGCAGCACCAATTAATGATTGTTGGAACAATTGAGTAAGGAGCTCATTGTTAAGTCCCAAAGGCTGTATTGCCCCCACATATATCTTTAGATGAGTCTTGGGGCAAATAGTTCCATCAAATATCTCGAGTTTAGGCATTTTGAATTTAGGAGGAAGCTTGGCATCAAGGAACAAGGTCAAGTTGTCCACATCAATTAGGTCACTACAGTGCTTTAGGGATTTGATGGTTTTCTCCATAGCTTCCAGTTTCTTCATGAGCAATTTGATGTCTGGATGGGAGAAAATTTTCCTACCCTGAAAAGGATTCAAGGGAGAGGAAGGGTTGGAGTGGGTGAAGGTGTTTGGCACAAAGGTAGTATGGGCATGGGCTTGGGCCGGAGTAAGATTGGCCATATTCAGATTTGAGGTGGTTTGGTCTAGGGTCGGATTTGGGATGGTTGGGTTAAGGTTAGCTTGATTGATCATGGCCTCACTTCCTCAATCATGAATTGCCTTTGTTCCTTGAATTGGGCTTGTTGAGCATTCAGAATAGCTTAAAAATTCTCCTCTTGCTTTTCAAGGAGACTGGGCATGAGTAGGTAGCCATGTTAGTAGGGTTAGCCATTGGTACCTTGAAGCAAAACTAAAAGAAACCTAGTGAGCAGAGAATGAAGATATAAAAAGGTGATGTGAGTAGGGGTATACAAACTCTGAGGGAAAAGGATTCCCTATGGTGTTGTGGGCCAACTATCATTGGGCTTAAAGTAAGATGGGCCAAAGGTGTTAGGCTTAAGGTATTGGGTAAAGTGATCTTGGATAAGGGGTAGGGTCAAGATGATGAAGGTCAAGGGCGAGGATAATCATACTTTGGTTAAGGTTAGGGTAATGGTGTTTAAGGTTTGTGGGGCGAAAATGATTGAATATAGGTGAGAGAGTTTGACCTTTATTTGGTTCAAGGTATGACCTAGGCTTGAGATGAATGCATGCTTTTTTGTACAGTATGGATGCATGATATGCATGAGAAAAAATATTTCATGAATATGCAATTGTGCAAGGCTTTGATTATGGTACATACAACCTAAGGTCAGGTTCTAGGTTTATTATATAAAAGGGTAATGGTGGTTGGAATTAGGTACCTGTCACACTAGAGTAGCAATATACCTAACCAAATGTGAGTCAAGGAGCCTCGCGTGGTTCTAACAGTAAGTGCTTGCTCGTTACACCTTTGAAAAGATCAAAGGATTCATCGCGGGGTGGATGATTTCACTATCGGCGAATAGACCCAAAGAGGGTTACCCACTCGATGCTACTCACTATCCATTGTCTTTCTAAAGAACTAGGTTAAAAGGCAATGAGCCTATGCAAATGATGCATGAAAGCCACAACTATGTTAAAAGCCAAACTTTTTAACCAATTATTAGTCCTCTTATTTTTTTTCTTTTTATTAAAAAGAAAGTTACTTCCCAATGGAGTCACCAACTGTGAGGCCTCGCCCGAGCACGGGTTAGATCCGCTAAAGGGAATCGAAATGCTCATTGGGGTTTGAACTCACGATGAAGCCCTCGGGCTTAGATTAGTTGATTTTGAAAATTGATTTAGAGTCTCCACCTTACTTTATTTTTATTTGGGAAAATATAAGGTAAAAACCCATTAATGACTCCAATTTTTATTCCAAAGGAAAAGTACACTAGCCTCGAAACCAAAGAGGATTAGAGGGCTAGGTTTTTGGTTCATTTTAATTAGTTTGATATTTAATAAAGTTGTGACTTAAAATTAATTTCATGAATTGTGTACAATATAACAAATGCATGATTATGTAAATAAATGAAATAAGAAGGAAATAAAAGAAAGAGAAAGATAAGTTAAAGTTACAATAACAATTCAAATTAGGGGATACCTCCTCTAGCCCTTATGGATTATAGGGAAGTCACACATTCCCCAAACTAATTCTAATAAAATCATTGTAACAAAATTAAAGTGAAGAAAGTGATAGGGGGAGAAGTGGTTTAGTTTTAGTTGGATTCGATGCTTAGACTAAGTATGCCTGCGTATCCCTTTGAATGAGAATTAGAATTCACGTAGTTCTCTCTTCTTGCGAAGAGGTTTATCATGTTTTGGTTGATTGAGAGATGAGTTGATGGGATTGATTTTAATTGATTACCAAGTTGAATTAATTATTTTAGATTTTAATTAACTAACCTAAGTGAATCAATTAAGAGAAAATAATTAGGCAAGGAGCCCAAAGGGGAAGAAAAGAATAATCCAAAGAGGAAAAAAATAATGAAAATGGAAAAGGAAAAGGAAAAGATAATTACCTTGCGCTTTGAGCGGCTTCGAGATGGAGAAGACTTGTCTCGGTCGGCGCCAGACTTGCCTCGGACGGTTGGCAGCGGCTTACCTTGGACGGTGAGAAGCTTTTAATTTGATGGGTCGGCTCGAGAAGTTGCAACCTAATTTGCTTTGCAAAACAAGGAGCAATAGCAAAGCAAAGAAAAATTAAAAATAAGAATAAAAGAAAAATTAAAACAAGAGATCTTGTTCCTTGAGAGACCAAGGAAAAAGAATATTTTAGGCTTGCTTTGAGATCACAGGATGATCAAGCAAGTCCAGGTTGTCAAAAAATTGAGTTGGGAGGACTAAATATATAGTGGAAGAGGCTGGGGATGAATTGCATGAATTTCAGTGTGGGATTCATGAACCTGGACGTCGCTACCGTAGTCTGGCCCTGAGGTTCAGCAGAGGCCACATGTGACAGCCAAATGGCTACCGCAGGCTGCCTTGCGGTAGCCGTAAGCCAACCCACTTTTTTTTTTTTAATTATCTTTATTATTTATTATTATTATTATTCATTTTGGTGGTGCAAAATTAAGGGTTCACAGTTGCTGAGCAGCATGAATAATGATGTCATGTGCGAGTTCAGGAAGTATGACACTGCTAAAGACATATGGTCTGCATTAAAGGTGAAGTTTAGAGGTACGTCCATTACTAAACTCAGATTGCTGACTATCAAGTTTGACACTTATAAGAAACATCTTGAGCACTCAATAAAAAAAATCTGAGTCATATGTCATACATGATAGTTGAGTTGAAAGATGATGGTCATACTTTGACAAATGAGCAATAAGTCCAAGCTGTCATCAGGTCTTTACCTCATAGCTAGAAGCATATGAAGATGCATCTGACCCATAATGAGAACATTAAAACCTTGGAATATGTTATGTGCCACCTCGAGCTAGAAGAAGATCGCCGTAAAGCTGCTAAGTTAAGTACTGATGTGTTTATGGTTGGATCTAACTCATAAGGAGGTTCAGGACGTAAGCATAAGCATCAAGGTGGGTCCCAGTCAAATAAGGGGAAAGGAGAGGCTCCGTTAAGTAAGAAGCCTAAGCAAAACCAACATGGAAAGAAAAAGCATAACAAGAATAGAAATATGGCAAAAGTGAGATGCTATAATTGTAATAAACGTGGTCACTTTGCTCGAGATTGTGTCGAACCTAAAAAGGTACCTCATTACACATATGTTAGTGAACTTTGTGTTTCTAGCTCTATTTTTCTAACTGACTCATCTTTTGTGGATTTTAGACTCAGGGGCCACAAACCACATAGCGAAGGATTGAGAAGCCTTTGTGGATTTCCGACGAGTCCCGCATAAAGTAAAGTGGATATTCGTGGGGAATAATGCAAAAGTTGAGGTCAAAGGGATTGGCATATTCAAGTTATTCATGTGTGGTGGTTGAATCCTATTCCTTCATGATGTGTTATTTGCTCCTCAGATTTGTCGGAATTTAATTTCAGTGTTGGTGTTGCTTAAATTAGGTTTTACTTGGAATTTTCATGACATATGTGTTAATTTGTCTTTGGGAACAACTTTTTATGATTTTGGTTATATTCTGGATGGTTTTATTATTATGGATTTGGGATAAGGTACAAAAAGGCCCCTAATATTTGGTCCGTGGAGCAAATATGTCCCTTAACTATTTTTTGGGACAATTAACTTGCAAATCTTGTTATTTAGGTCATATAAACCCCTCCCTTAATAGAAAACTTAACTCCATTGATTTAATGCTGATGTGGAAAGAAAGTGACCCATTACAAGTGAAAATAATAATAATAATAAAAAAAAACTCTCTCTTTTCCTTTCTTCTTTCTCACACTCTCACCACCACTCTCTCTCCCCGTTTGTCATAGATTCCTCACAAACTTGACCCAATTCTCACAAAATATATTTTGACAATAGACTCAATACTCAATCCAATCCAAATCCAAACAATCCATCTATTAGAAAACATGAATAAAATGAAAATGAGATCAAATCCCATTAATCAAAAGTGAAATTGAGATCAAAATGTAGAGCATCAGCAAAAGAAAAATACCCTTCAGCCATCGTCTTCTTAGAAATTCTTTTTTCATCTTCTTTGAAATTCTTTTTCTTTGTTGCTCTATTATGGCTTCTCCGATTGCTTAATTAGATAAAAAAAAATGAAAAAAAAATCAAATCGGAATAATTTTTCTGAGCAAAAACACCAATCGGACAAAAAAAAAAACCAGAATTCGATGGCAAGATGATCCATTTCCATTGTAAAGCAACTTCTCTCATCATCAAACAATCCATCACCATGTTCCAAATTCACTTCTCACATATCCTTTACCTACATGCCTTGTCCTGGTGGCGGCGCTCCTTGTGCTATAACCCTAATTCCTTGTGACAGAATTGGGCCTCTGGTTACCGGCCTCGTTGAGCAAGTTATGGAGGCGATGCACGCGCTGGTTTATTTCGAACAATATGAGGTTCATGGTGATATGAAGAAAGTATCGGTGGAAGTGATAGAGTGGTTAAGAAGAATAAGGTTTGTTTGAAAGGAGGATTGGCGACTCCTATAGGCGGAGGTGTTTGTTCATTGAATGTTCAGTTCAAATGAGGAAAGAGCTTGATTTGTATGCTTCGCTTGTTAATTGCTTTAATTTGCCTGGATTGCCTATACATCATGAGAATGTTGATTTTGTTGTAATTAGAAAGAACACTAAATGAGAGTACTCTAGTCTCAAACATGAGGTCATTCTTGGAGGCTTACAAGGTACTCTTACTAATCAATTCATTTTATCTTTTTGTTTTAATATGACCTAATGTTGTATTTTGTCGTTTGTTATCATATTGAATTACTAGTACTTGTCTTTTTGTTGGTTTTAATTATCTCTTATTATTATTAGGGAAAGTACAAAAAAGTACCTTGTGGTTTGACCCTTTTACACTTATGGGTTTGTGACTATTTTTTACAAAGAGGGGTCTGGGGTTTGCTCCATTAATACTTTAGAGTCTACAGCCTTAACATCGTTAGTCAATGCTAATGTGGCATAGTCAATGCTGACGTGGCGCTTATGGGCTCCACTTCTTTATTTTTTAGATAGCCACGTGGATAAAAAGTGAGACCCACATGTGACATGTCAGCGTCATGTCATCATTGACTATGCCACATCATGATTGACTAACGGTGTTAGTGACAGAGACCCCAAATTGCTAACGGAATAAACCCCAGACCCCTATTTGTAAAAAAAAATCCACAGACCTATAAGTGTAAAATGGTCAAACCACATAGTACTTTTTTATACTTTTTCCTTATTATTATTATTATTATTAAAATTGAAAAAAAAATACCAGTAGTGTTATTGGCAACCTCACAAGAGAACGACAACGGCCATGGAAAGAGCTCGATGGATTAGAGAAGATGAGGAGGAAAAAGAAAAAAAAAACACACAAAAAAAAAAAAAACCAATAAAGTATTAGGTTTTAAGCTGATTTGTCAATTAGGTGGGTCCAATAACAATTAAAGTCTTTGCCACGTTAACTGCTACAAATGACAATATATTTTGAAGTTAGTCATCGTCTAATAAGGGGTTTATATGACCTAAATAATAAGATTTTCATGTTAATTGTCCCAAAAAATAGTTTAGGGGGCATATTTGCTCTGCGGGCCAAATATCATGGGCATTTTTGTACCTTATCCTTTGAATTATGACTTTAGTAGTTGTAATGTAAGTTTTTCTATGTTTGCAACTTCGCATGATTATAAGCATGATGTGAATGCTTGGCATGCTAGCCTTGGCCATATTGGTCAACAAAGAATGAATAGGTTAGCCAAAGAAGTATTATTGGCTAATATTGACAAAGTGAAATTGTTAACTTGTGAACATTGTCTAACTAGAAAAACTGCAAGAAAACCATTTGGAAAAGGAACTAGAGTCGACTTTCCATTGCAATTAGTTCATTTTGATGTGTGTGGTCCTATAAATGTGAAAGCTAGTCATAAAGTATTTTATTTCATCACATTTATTGATGATTTCACTCGTTTTGGTTATAACTATTTGATATCTCACAAGTCTGAAGCGTTAAGTTGCTTTAAGAATTATATGAATTTGGTTGAAAATCAATTAGACAGGAAAATAAAATCAATAAGAACCAATCAAGGCCGAGAATATTTATCTGATCAGTTTAGAGAATTATGTGATGAAAAGGAATACAACATCAGTTGAGTATTTCCAGAACTCCCCAACAAAACGGTGTTGCAGAAAGGAGAAATAGAACACTTCTTGAAATGGTTGGGTCTATGATGGCACAAGCTCATTTGCCTATCTCCTTTCTGTTGACTGCCACATTTATACTTAATCGAGTGCTTACAAAATCAGTTGCCACCACTCCATGAGTTTTGGATTGGTAGAAAACCTAACCTAAGTGTTTTGAAACCTTAGGGATGTGCTGCTTATGTACAAGATTTATCTCATAAATATAGAAAATTAGGTCCGAGAGGAAAGAAAAGTATTTTTATAAGGTACTCTGAAACCTCAAAAGGTTATGTGTTCATAGGTGAGCAAGATAGTGAGAGTGTAACTGAGTTTGAATCACGTGATGTTACATTATTAGAGGATGAATTTCCTAAACAGGGTGAGTGTAATATTCTTAATTTTATTATATATATATATATATATATATATATATATATATATATATATATATATAAAATTTACTTATTTAATTTAATTTAAATTATTTTATGAATTATAATAATAATAATTATATATAAATAGAGGAACCTAGCATGATTGGTCCATTTTGGACCAATCAGTTGAGGCTATTTGAAATAAGAAGAGAAAGAGAGACAAAGAGCTACCAACTCAAGTTCATTGTTGTCCGGCCACCGGTGATGTGTTATTTTAGGTAACACAATGCTATCGCAAGTGTACGAATCGCTCAAGTAATATATATAGTGAATTAATTATCATTCCACAAAGGACAAGGTTCAATTATTAGCTCAAATTTCAACAGCTGTTTAGTGAAACAAATTGATTGTATAATAATTAAACTAAAAATAATTAATCAAACTAAATGATTTTAACTCAAAGGATAAAAAGTAAATTTAAGATGATTTATGATGAGAACAACCTAGATATTGAATCCTCCTAGATCCGACATGCATTTCATGAACAACCATTCAATTAAATTAAA